>QRFJ01004415.1:16403-107749 GCA_006176705.1 Cocos nucifera | reverse complement strand
TTTGCCATCGGCCTTTTTCTTCGGTTCTGCCTTCTTCTTCTTTTTGATCCTTCCACCTTTTGCTTTTTCACAGACTTCTTTTTCTTTCCATAAGACTTTCTTTTGGAAGAAGTCCGTTCCATAGCAAGAACTGAGCCTTTAGAACCTTTCATAGAAAGCTCAGCGGTAACCAGCATATTCATTCAACTCGGCCAAGGAATTTTGAAGTTTATGCATGTGGTAATTCATGATGAATTGCCCATATGCATCAGTCAAGGATTGCAGAATAATATCGTTCTGCAGATCCAAGTCCAACTTCACACCGAGCTTCTCAAGCTCTTCCATGTCCTTGATCATTGTCAGACAGTGATCTTGGACTGACTGCCCATCACGCATCTTAGCCTTAAAAAGTCATTTCGTGACTTGATATTTGGCTGCGCGACTCTGTTCACCAAACATCTCCTGCAGGTGAGCCAACATTTGGCGAGCAGTCCCGATATCTTCATGTTGGCGCTGGAGCTCATCAGACATCGAGCCCAACATGTAGTATCTGGCCTTATTGTCTTCGTCAATCCATTTTTCCAGAGACGCTCTCTGTTCAACAGATGGACGGGCTGGTAATGTGGGAGGGTCCTGGTCCAAAACATGGGTTAACTTCTCTGAAACCCAAAACAATTTTGTAGTTCCTGAGCCAATCTTTATAATTGGGTCCAGTCAGTCTATGTGTGTCCTAGGATACGTGCCAAGTGGGTTGGACGCAGACATTTTCCTGTAGAGAGTCAAAGATTCTAGTTAGATACTGTAATTTTGACTTGACCAATTTGTTTAGGATTTTATTTTTAAACAAATTAGCTCCCACTATTTTCTCGGATCCCTACACTCCCTCTGTAGAGATGCGAAAATCTCCATGCGATTGATGATTTCTAGTGGGTGGTGCGGTCTCACCAACTGACTCATCACCTCACCTAACAGTTATTGGTGATGGGTTAGCCAATGAGTGAACAACTCTTGTTCAATGATTCTCTAATCATGGTGCACCCAAACTTGGTCTCTAATTCATGAATCTCACCGTATCCGGAATATTGATCCACTCCTTAGTTAAGTCAGACCCACCATTTGCATAGACTGGGTTCCTAATTGAGTCTCTCACCGTATCCGAAATATTGAGCCCAACTCATCCTCCAGCCCATAGCATCCAATGCCTAATAGACATGGTTGCATCTTTCCCGGTGCAACTGAGCCACTGTATCCAGCCGAGAACAATCAACCCCGGGAAGGGCCCGCACGTCTACAATGGTGGAAGACCTCAGACTTAATCTTTTCTTAGGGAGAATTGATTCAGGTCTCATTAAACTAGACTTGGCTTAGTCATAACAATTATGACTAACCTAGTGGCATGGGTTCAGCTCGGATTATTGACCACCTCAGATCAGAACTGTGTCAACAGATATGGCCAGGTAAGTGAGACCGGTGGAAGGAATATGCCGTTAACTCGTACAAGAACGCATTCAGGTCGAGTAGCTTCCAATTAAAAACCAGTCGGTCGTCTGTGCCAAACTTACCTTAGACACCAAATTGTTGAGTCAGAACCAATTGGGTTAGCCTACAATCCAGACTCTAACCTCTGAGCCTAATTAGGTCTTGCTTGATCGTGACTCGATCTTGACCCAGACTTAATCCTATTAGGCTGGTCAATTTAAGCATTGTTGATCCCATCTAACCAACTCTTGATTCGGTTTGATCAACCGCTTAGACCTAATTGAGCTACCCAAGCCCGAACCCAGTATTATGAATATGTCTTAGATCTGAAATTCTCAATTTTAGACCTAATTAATATTCCATAAACTTAATTCTTAATTAAGTTGGGTTCATAAACAAAATATGCACAATAAATCCTAGGGTTTCAGGATCTAGGGTTTTGCAGAAAGTAAGTTTTGGGTTTCTGATTAAGGACGAACACGCAGCACCCCTACACATCATAAGAACACCCCATCGAATGGGAAGAGAGGGCCTTTAAACCCTTCTTCGTTCTTATGACCGGACGGCCAAGAGGAACGCCTTAATCAGGAACATGTAAATACTACAAAACAGTTATAGATCTATATCATATATCTCATATACAAATTTAGATCTAATCATGGCATATTTTGCATACATCTCATGTATCATAATCATGCATATTTTTCAGATCTAAATTATCACATAATAATCTAAAAAATTAGATTTAAATTGATCTAATCAAAATAAATTCTAATCTAGACAATTATGTAGAACTATTCTACAACTAGTCTAGACATGCATCTATCATATCTCATATGATATTTAAAATTAAATAATTTTTATTTGCTGTTTATCAGATGTTATTATAACACTTATAATATCAAAAAATAGTAAATAAGAAGATCTAAAATATGATTTAATCAGATTAAATCAAAGACATGCAAAACTATTCTATAGAACTATTCTATTCTAGAACTAGTCATGCATATCTTCATGTTCTTAGATCCAAATCATTTAATTTTAATTTTTTCTGATTTTCAGATCTGATCACATCTCATGTGACATCTGAAATCACTTTATTTTTTAATTAAAATAAAATTAAAATCAGATCTAAATAATTTAGAACCATGGCTCTGATACCAGTTGAAGGGAAATCCTGATTTCCCGGTCCAGGTTCGTTCAGATCTGATCAGATCAAGAGATATATTTCAAAAATTTTTTTTCAAAAATTTTTTGATCTCAATCAGATCTTGATATATTTCAGATCTGATTCTTATTATTTTAATAAATAAAATAAAATAAGATAAATTAAATCAAATTTAATTTACCTGATTTGGGTAATCCTATTACCCTGTAGATGATCCTGATTGCAGCGGAAGGTTCTGGATCTAGCCACGCAAGCGCCTGGCCTCTACCGGTATCCACTCGGGTTGGATCTGGAGATCCTCTTCTTCTCTATCACACCTCCAAAAATTCAGATCTGGATCTGATCTGGAGGATCTTCAAAACTCTTTTGAAGATCAGCAGTCGTCCTTTTGCAGCAGCGCAGCCTTCTTGCTTTTTGATCGCCTTTCCTTGATCTGAATCGCACCAACCTAAAGTCCAAAACTCCTTTTGGACGTGGAGAGCAAGGGGAGAAGAGACTATGGCATGGAGAAGGAGGGGAGAGGCAGCCTTGGGGCGTGGTCTAATTGCATTCACATTACTTTAGGGTTGGGCGCAGGGTCTTATTTATAGACCTCTTGTGATCCAACTCCTCTTCCTCCTCAACCAATCACAACCCTTTGTGAAATCAGATCTAAATCTGATTGGTTGGAATAGAGTCCCCTGGATTCCTCCTTAGAGGGTGCCTAAGACCAGTCAAAGTTGGATTCTTAGTAGAACTCTAATTGGAATCCAAAAAGGGAGATGGAGTCCTTGTCCAACAAGGACTCCTAGGCGCCTCCTACTTGGGCACACGCCACCCTGGTGGCGTGCGCCCTTCTCCTTGCCAGGTTCTGGCAGGGGGACAGGCCCCCACCAGCTCTCCAATAGGTGCATGACATGTGGTCAAAAGTCAAAGTGTCAATGGTCAACATTTGACCAGTCAAAGGTAGACTTTTGACCAAAGTCAAAGAACAAGAAATGGCAGGTGACCAAAAATGGCAGGTAATGTCTTACAAAATAAGACAACCTTTTCTGACTTGGACAACCTCCAGTCAGACCATATGAAGGCCTCTGATTGAGCACAAACTCCTTTGGCTCAGTCAGGACAACTTATTTATGATAGTAAAAGAAGAACGTTAGGTTCAATCGAGTGCTAGCACGATTTCCTTGAACCTAATTGAATCTCATTCAGATCAATTGAACTAGATCAGTTCAATTGATGATCACCAGATTCAAACCCTTGTTTGTGTGACCCAGTTAGGTTCAGTTCTGTATGGTAATGGGATATGTCATGATCTCTATCATCGACATCATCGAAACTCCTTTCGATGGATCAGAACTCTTCTGATTCGAACAGCTTAGAATGATCGATCATCTAAATCATTCTAATTGCTCCCAAAATCCACCAGTGACACCTAGCAGTATATGGTGGCAACCCATCAGAGCTGAATGCGAACCTCTTGGTGCAGCTACCTGTGTGATTAAGTTCTTCTATCTTGAGCCCCGATCAGATTAGGGTTAAGGTGAACTCGTCAAACCCTAGTCTCTGTCATATGATGTAATCATTCGATTCGAGTCCAATGTGAAAATCTAAATAGAAACTCTTTCTATTATTTCACTCTGCCATGGCCATGGGCTTCTGGACTTGATTCTCATGATCATCATAGGGCTGCTCCTCTACCACCGAGGTAGATAGATTCCATCTTGATGCAATCCAGTTCCTACAATGAACATGCTATAGCCAACATACACCTCAGGGTTCCATATGGCTAGGAGACCGAGTAATGGTGTAGTCAAACTATAACACCCTCAAGGTGAACTGCCGATGCATCTCAGGTCAAAGAACCAGACACACTACTGCAGCATCGAGTCAGTCATTGACGAGAAGGTAGACTTCCTAATGACTACTCGAGGTGGTCACGCTCAGTGCCCTCGTTCTCTAACGAGTACCTGTACTCTCGCTCCGGTGTCTCCACACCGTAGACTCAAGACTCATCTACTAAAGAGAAGCGATTGTACACCAACCTTCCGGATCAATCACCATCCTCGTGATGATCCTATGGTCGGGAGCATTTTATGAGTTAATAATGATTATTCATGTCTTAAATTTTCAACTCTTGAAAATATGAATTATCATTACCATTAACTCAAAGGATGTATCACAGACACTAAATACACATATGTGATAGAAAATAACCCATTTTATTGATTATAGTCAAAATTATAATTTTGCCCCTAGAAGTGTATTACAAGTGTCAGCCAATTCTGGCTTCTAGGGCACATATATCTTAATGAAATAAAGGGTCGTATTGGGGAAAGATGGTCACTTAGTTTTTAACCTGGCCAACCAAATTATTGTATGATTGGAGAATTAAAATTCCACACCCCAAGGCTGCCTCTCTCCTCTTCCTCCACACCAAACCCACCTTCTCCCTCTCCTCTCCATGTCCAAAGTGTTTGGATTCTTGGTTGGTGCGATCCAGATCAAAGAAAGATGATTGAAAGCTAGAAGGCTGCACTGCTGCATAGGATAACTGCTGATCTTCGAAAAAAGTTTTGAAAATTCTCTAGATCAGATCCAGATCTAATTTTTGGAGACGTGATAGAGAAGAAGAGGATCTCCAGATCTAGCCCGAGTGGATACCGGTAGAGGCCAGGCACTTGCGTGGCTTGATCCAGAACCTTTCGCTGCTTATAGAATCATCAACGGGTAATAGGATTACCCACTTTAAGATAAATTAAATCTGATTTAATTTATCTAATTTTATTTTAATTTTTAAAATAATAATAACCAGATCTGAAACATCTTAGATCTGATCTGGATTAAAGAAAAAAATTTTTGAAATATATCTCTTGATCTGATCAGATCTGAACGAACCTGATCCGAGAAATCAAGATTTTCCTTCAATGACTACCCTAAAATCAATAAAGAAAGTTTAGCATCAAGAAGGTGGCAGCTCTAAACCGCTTCATCTTAAGGTTAGCCAAGCAAGCATGCCCTTCTTCTAAATTCTGAAATAACCAAAGAACTTCTATTGGTTCATCGAATGTCAACAAGCATTTGAAGAATTCAAGAACTACCTCGGCTCACCTCCCCTATTGGCAAAGCTCAAACATGGAGAGGAACTATTTTTGTACCTAACGGTCTCCCTAGCGACCCTTGCAGCGGTCTTAGTTAAAGAAGAAACAAAAGTTCAATGGTTAATCTACTATATAAGCTGGGTCCTAAGGGATGCTCAGACCAGGCACACTAAGTTAGAGAAACTAATTTATGCTCTACTGATTGTAGTCCAAAGACTCTGACCTTATTTTCAAGGGCATACTATAATCCTCCTCACTGATCAATCAATCAAAGTAGTTCTTCATCGAACAGATGTCTCTGAAAGAATCACAAAATGGATAATTGAGCTCATAGAGTTTGACATCTACTTTCAGCCTCGACAGTTAATCAAAGCTCAAATATTGGTAGATTTCATAGTGGAGTGCACTATTTCGAACGAGACCGGCTTGAGCAGGATGAAATCAGCATTCCATGGTTGCAGCCGAGCTCCCTTGAAGAAAGAACAGATCTCCCTGAAGGCTTTTGGACCCTGTATGTGGATGGTTCATCTAATACTTTGGACGCAGGCGCTGGGTTGATCTTAGTTAACCCGAAGAGAGTTATTACCGAATATGTGCTACATTTTGAGTTTCCCACAACAAATAATGGGGTAGAGTATGAAGCTCTGATCGTGGAATTGAGGATAGCCAAGGAATTGAAAGTAGATCGGCTCCAAGCTTATAGTGACTCAATTGGTAATGGGGTAGGTCAGTGGTAATTATTAAGCCTGGGAGGAAACCTTGGTGAAGTACTTAAGAAAGTGAAGAATCTTACTTTTGCCTTTAGCAATTTTGACATCAAGCAGATTCTAAGAGCAGAAAATGTCAGGGCCGACCTTCTCTCTAAATTGACCACATTGGCTCCAACTGAATTACCTAAGGAGGTCTTCTTTATTTGAAATGCTCAAGTTTGGAGGAGCCACGGTCTGTAATGTAGGTCAACCATGAATCCAGTTGGAATGACCCACTCAAGGAAAGAGTTCTTCCTTATGATCCAAAAGAAACTTGAAAACTCAAGAATCAGGCCTCCTGGTATATCTTATATTAAGGCAAGTTATATAAAAGGTCTTATTCTTTACCAATCTTAAAATGTCTCCGAACTTCTGAGGCTGATTTCATACTATGGAAAGTGCATGAAGAAATCTACGAAAGTCATCTGGGGGCTAGATCCTTATCTCACAAACTACTTCGGCAAGGCTACTATTAATCGATAATATACCATGACTCTTTAGAGTATGTCAAAAAATATGACTACTATCAAAGAAATATAAATATTTAGAGATAATCAACCTCTGAGCTTATCCCCCTGAGCGCCCCATGGCCATTTACATAATGAGAAATGGACATAATCAGGTCCTTTTCTATGGCATCTGGATAGCAGAAGTTTCTCCTGGTGGTAATTGATTATTTCACAAAATGGATGAAAGCTGAACCCTTGGCAAAAATCACGAAAGTGAAGGTGCAGGACTTTATCTGAAAGTCAATTATGTGTAGATTTGGCCTACCTCGGATCCTTATAATAGATAATGGATGATAGTTTGCTGGGACAAAATTCACTAAGTTCTGTTAAGATCTGAGCATCTTCCATAATTTCACATTGGTAGCCCAACCACAAGCAAATGACGAGGCTAAGGTAACTAATAGGACACTGCTACAAGGTGTTAAAATGAGATATAAAAGAGAGAGAGAAACTTGGGTAGATGAACTCTATCATGACTATGGGCATACCGAACTATCCAAAGATTGCCAACTAGGGAGACTCCATTTGCCTTAGCCTTTAGAGCAGAAGCAGTCACCTCGATAGAGCTTAAATTGCCATCAGCATGGGTTGTGGCCTTCAATGAACAATGCAACTCATAGGACCTCAGAGCTAATCTCGACTGATTAGAGGAAAAGCGAGAAGAGGCTCAAATTCGGATGGTGGTCTACAATCAAAAAGTGGCCTGCTATTATAATTCTAGGATTAGAGGTAAAGCATTCAAAGTGGAGGACTTGATGCTTTGATGAACGGCCATCTTGCAACCTCAAAATCAATGAAAACTGGCCCCAAATTGGGAGGGCCCATATGAAATCAAGGAGGTCGTCTGGCCTGGTACTTATTATCTAAAGGAGCTTAGAGGGACTGATCTTCCACGGCCATGGAATTCGGAGAACTTACGAATGTACTATCAATGATTCCATTTTAATAAAATCCCTTTACTTTAACATCTTTATTCGTGGTGCAAAATTGTGATGATAGGAAATGATTTTCTTAACTTCGACACTAGACGAGACCAACCATATCTAGAATAGGAGGACCTCATCCTGACATGGATGAAGACCTCCGATTACTTAAGATAGGAGGAGGGAAGAGGCCCTTTCAACAGCCCTTTAGTGCCATGATGGCCTTGTTAGGGAGAGGTGAAGGACCTTGCCCTAACAAAAATGAAGGTCGATCATGTCAAAAATAGGAGGAGGACCTCATCCTGACATGGATCAAGACCTCCAGTTACTTAAGACAGGAGGAGGGGAGAGACCCTTTCAATGGTCCTTTAGTGCCCTGATGGCCTTATAGGGATAGGAGGAGGATCTCATCCTAATCAAAATAAAGGCCAACCATGTTAGAAATAGGAGGAGGACCTTGTTCTGACATAGATAAAGTCCTTCGATTACATAAGACAAGAGGAGGGGAGGCCCTTTCAACGGCCCTTTAGTGCTCCGATGGGATTGTTAGGGATAGGAGGAGGACCTCATCCTAATAAAAATAAAGGCAAACCATGTTAGGAACAAGAGGAGGATCTCATCCTGACATAGATGAAGACCTTTGATTACTTAAGATAGGAGGAGGAGAGAGGCCCTTTTAACAGCCCTCTTTTGCACCCCAATGGCTCTGTTAAGGATAGGAGGAGGACCTCGTCCTAACAAAAATAAAGGCCAACCACATCAGGAATAAGAGGAGAATCTTGTCCTGATGCGAATGCAGACCTTCAATCAACTAAAATGGGAGGAAGACATCTTTTCAATAGATAAAGCAAAGAAAATGAAAGAACAACAAGATCAAGCTCGAGCAGAATGAAAGAACTACTGAAGGAAAACTTATTTCATTAATAACAAGAACTCATTACATGGGGAGGTTGGCAAAAGCTAGACTAGTTACAAAAAAAAGAGAGAGAGAGAGAAGAGAAGAAAGATGAAGTCCTAAGAGGGTCCAAACTCTTCAGATTTTGGGCTGCTAACTCCGACCATCACATGAAACTGCTTCAAGTTGGTAACTTCTTCAAGTTCCTTTCTCCTCAACAGACTCTCATGAAATAGTTTTTGGTCCCTTTACAGGTGGGCCTCTGATTCACACAACTTCCTTCTTAAATCTACGGACTCGCCTTCGGCGTCTTTGACCAAACGTTGCTGATAAGCCTCTGGATCTGAAGATCATGGAACTCCTTCTCTGTATTCTCGAACTCCACCGTTAAATTTCCTAGAGTATTTTTTAGGATGGTGACTTGGTCCAAATTAGCACTTGGACCAGCCTGGGCCCTATCCGCCAGTTGCTTCTGAAGTCTCATTACCTTGGAGTTTGCCATCCTGAGCTTATTTTTTTAATCTTCAATCTGCCCGCACCAGTGGATCTTATAAGACTCATATGACTCCTCGATGTTGGAGAGCTACTTTCAGAGATCAGAGAAACTCTTTGACCAGGCCCAGTCGAACTTTGCCCAGCTCCAAGACCAAGCTGTGCCACCCTTCAGTTGCTCGACCCTTTCCATTGCCTTGCGAAGACTGGCCTCAAGAGAACCAATCTTGGCAGTCAAGGACCAAACCTTCTCACTGGCACACTTCTTGGCATCTTCGAGCTTAATCTCAAAGTTGTTCTTTTTTCTATTATAGTCCATGGAATCTTTCTTATGCAGATTTTGAAGGTGGGTAACTTCAACCGTGGCCTCCAAATGGCTTTTTCTTAATTTTTGAAGCTCATTCTCTATCTCCTTCAATTTCTTCTTCAAATGATGAACTTTCTTTTTCAAGCTTTTGACCATAGACTTCAGAGGCATACCTTGGGCTAATGGCTCAGCCTCGACTAAAGATGGTGGGTCATGGCCTTGGTCACTAGGAAGATTTTGAACGACATACATCACAGCACAGGCATAAAGAGAAGAAATATCTTTTCATTGCACAAAATGTCTTAAATACATCGGGAAGGAAAAATAAAAAGTATAACTATTCAAAAGTTTCCAACCTTGGGGGGCACCGTAGCTAATAGGGTCGATGCATTCTCCATGACCTTGGGTTCAGGAGTAGACTCAGGGGCTATGGCTACATGTTCAAAAAATTTAGGAGCTGGGTCGGCAGCTGGTGAGGCAGTGCTAGCATTAGAGGGACCTGCTTCATCACCAGGCTTGTCCGTGAGAAGGTCTGGGTCCACATCGAGAAAATTCTTTGCGACCCTCCTCAAATAGATCCCGAACCCCTCTAGAAAGGCTTCCCTGGCAAAGGCGATCTTGATGTCCTCCATGTCTTTAAAGGACTTAAAGACCTCAATGGCCCGACCCCTCTCGGCCGACCTCCTCTTCCATCTTCTTCTTCTCCTCCTCTACAAGGTTCAGAGCAATCTTTATGAAGGAACCAGATCTAGGGTTTCAAGAATAGATCTTGAAATTTTTTCAAGATCAGACAGCGGAAGACTAAAATAAATCAAAATTTATTTATAAAAAGTAAAGAACTGTGAGGATTGATGGTGCTCCCAAGTTTTGAAAACATGAGAAGATAGGTCATGGAATGATGGAAGCAAGCCAAGGAAGAGAATCAGCCAAGAATAAGGGTTGGCACACAGTCGGGCCAACTCAGGCATGCAGCCGAGCTGGGTTGATCTGATATCGAGCTGACTGTCTCAGGTAGACAGAAAAGCATTCAAGGCTAGACGAAGTCAAGCTGGCTCGATGTGTGGCGAACAGAACTAATGGGTTTTCTATTTGGTCTTAGATTAGGACTAATCCAAGGGGTCTTAAGGCCTAGTTCAATAGGGTCTTGAGGGGGCTAACTCATGTATGGATTGGGTTCAGATCTAGGGGATGAGAGCATGTGAGACATATGTACATAGACTTAGTGAGTGCTTTCATGTATTGGATTAGCCAGGAAAGTTTTTGGTCAGGCCTAATAGCTATGTATAAATACATAGGTTGTTTAAGGATTTTCAGAGGAGCAATCAATACAGATCTTTTCTTCCTTCAACCTCTCTTATCTCTTCTCTCTAGTGTTGTTGCCTTAAGTTCTTGAAGAAACCCTAGATAGAGGGGGCACCTCCCTCAAGCCCAAGGAGGAAGGTGTCCTAGGATAGATCTAGATGATAGATCTATGATACGCTGTCTTAGAGAACGTCAAAGATCTCCTATGGTCCGTGCTAAAGATCAGAAGCTTTCGTAACATGATATCAAGGCTTGTAATGCTAGGATAATTGGCATTCGAGCAGTACCATAATCAGAAGCTTCCATAACATGATATCAGGGCTTGTGATGCTAGGATAATTAGCGTTCGAGTAGTACCATGGTTTTTAACAATTGGTATCAGAGCCTGATGGTGTGTAGAAGTAAAGAAGATGTCATACAAGAAGAAATCAAAAATCTGCATGAGGATTTCATGATATGTCTCAGATCTATCTTTGTTATTGTTGTGGTTTGGCCAACTGAAAGTAGTGGATGGAAGGTAGAGACTGAGAGGATTAATGAAAAGGATTTTTCCATGGTGGAAGGTTTGGGTGCATGATTTGCTGATCAATCTTGGTAGAAAAATTGAGGTGTATGATGGAAGATAAGGCAGGGAGCACTGGAGTGCTGCAGTAGTGCTTTCCTGAAGATGCAAGGCTGAGAGAGGCTCAGCGATGCAGTAGTCGAGGAAGGTATTTGATAAGAGTGCGATGTTATCGTTAAGACACCGTGTTTATTATTTTAAATCCAACTTTTTAAAATATAAAAATAGATAGAAAGTAGTGAGTCAGGTCGAATCCATAGGAAAGGCAGTATATTGATTTGAAATATTTAATTTTTAAAAAAGAGAAAAATTTAAAAAATAAATTGAAGTCAAAAAATAGAAATTAAAAATAAAATGTAGAAATTAAATGGTGTGAAAAAGTAAATTTGGTATTGAGCTCTACTATTTAGATCTTAGCATCTACTTATAATTAAATAGAAGAGCGATTAAAATAAAGAACAAAAATTTAAATTTATAATTAAAAATAAAAAGCATAAATTTAAAGTGTAGAAAAAAAAAATTGCATTAAAATTAAAAGTTCATAATTTAAATACATAAATTTAAAAGAAAAAAAAAAGAAAAATAAAAATTAAAAGTAGCTGATCTTGAACTGGGATCGACGTTGGTGGAAAGATGGTGTAGAAATTCAGCTCTTCCTCTTAGCACCAGTTGCCTCGAAGCAGCTATAAACCCAAAGCCTAGCTCTACCCTATACCAAAGCTTCACCTTGACCGAAGATAGATTGATTTGATGGCCTAGGGTCCTTTAAATAAAGTTAGGAGAGCTTGGAACCGTTGCTTCTTGGTAATGTGGGACTAAGGGGGAGTTTTGATTGTCAAAAACAATGAAATCCTAGTGAAAATCAGATTAAAAGAGTCCTAGATGCGTTCTGGCCATTAGATCTTGATCAAAGGGCTCAAAAATCACTTAAAAACCCATTTTAAACTCTTAGATCGGGTCGAATTTAATTCTGGCTATTGGATTGAGCAATCGGGTGGTTCTGGTCCCTTGGATCACGTCAAAATCAACACTAAACTCCTTTCAATCGGATTAAATATGGACCATTGGATGGTGCTAATCGAGAGAGTTTCGATCATTGGATCGCATTGAGGAAACCTATAGTAAGTCAGGATGAACATCAGCCGTCGGATCATCATTGGGAGTGCACGCAGCCATGTGATCGAGCACTGTGGAGGAGTCTGGAATTGAATCAAATAAGGAAATAACCTAGACCATCAAATCTTGACCGAAATCTACTACAGCAGCACAATCACACAATTACTGTTCCCATGGACCACGTGGACTGACTGCACTACAAACCGCAACCAATCATTGTGCACTTTTTGCATTGTAAAAAGATTGTTTTGCCCCATGAGCCACGATATATTTTCTATAAACCCTTTAGCGGTCTTGGTCCACCACATGGCGACTCCTGATTCACCCATTTTTGCTGAGCTGGCGGTCTACGCCTGATTCATGGACCGGTTGCTGGCTTCTATGGCTTAGTTGGCTTGGACGGTGCATCGGCTGAGCTGCTTCTTGTGGCTTGGCTGAATGCGCCAGCTGAGCCATTTTATTTTTAATTTATTTTTTTTATTTTTTAAAAATTTTATATCCAGTCTATTTTAACTTTGTTTTACTCTAAATTTATTTCATTGCAACTAAAAAAATAAGCTCTTTTCACTGATAATAAAATTTTATTTTTTTTATTTTATTATTTTTTAATTAATTTTTTTTAAATATTAATTTTTTAAAAATATATGTAAATTAATTATTGATTCTTAAAAATTAAAATAAATTAATCATTAAATTAATACTTTTATTGATGAATTTATGGTACTTATCATACTATCCAACTTAAGCTTTGCTCATCCTCGAGTAAAGAAAGAATTTAGCTTTAGATATCTTTTAACTTTAAAGTTTTGAATTTTACTTGAATAATTTTCAAAATGGATATTGATGTTCAGTAGAGTATAAGTGAGGTATGTCATTGGAGTACTAATATTTTTCAATAAAAATTAAGGAAAAAACATAAAAATTTTTTCAAACTTTTTCCAAATTCCTCCTACCTTTATCTCTAAATCATCTAAACTTTCATATGGACAAGAGTATTTTCACTTCCATCCTTTATTTATTAAATTTTTTTTATTAATTCACATTGCCCATTTTTTGATGCGAATATCATTGCTTACTTAGGCAACGAAATTCAGTTACTTAGTGGAAAACCAATGTCTCTTTTTTTCTTTTTTTTTTAATGTTGTACTGCTATTTTGTGTCATAATCCCTTAAGCTTTCTATTTGATCCATGTTGTGTGTCTTGGGCCAATGACTTTCAAACTAGTTGGCTTTCGGGCACTAGGTATAGAATATCCCTCGGGTTTACTAGCTTGAATCAAATAGGCTACGAGTTAAGTCTAACTTTACAATGAGCTTCTTTGCCCTTCCCATCTTTTGATGCAAAATTCAATGCTTACTTAGGCAAAGAGACCTAGTTACTCAATGAGAAATACTTGAAAACTATTTTATTTTAATCTTTTTTTATGAAGAAATGTATAGTTATCCTACACAAGCCCATAAAAAGTAGACTCTATTTTGATGCTGGTAGGAAAAATTAGAAGCACTCTAAGAAAAATTATTCATGTTTTAGACTTAACTCTTTATTGGATTTTCTTAATACTTGATTCTTCAATATCTCACAAATTCTCTGATTTGTGCATCAATTTTCTTTTAAAAATGTGCTTAGTTCAACTTGATTTCTAAAGCATAATCGAATGTCTAAATGCTAAATACTAACTTTATCGAGGACTTTAAAAATTTTAAAATTTTTATTTTTTTCTTCCTAACTTAATCGACATTGTTCTCAATGAAGAAGAAAAATAAAGAATATAAAAAAAAATAAAAAAAAATACACCTGACTTAATGTGTTTGGTCCAGCATGTGCCTTTAAGAATTTAAGCTCTCCCTCCAACTTTTTTCAAAATATCATAAAAAAAATTAAACTAAAAAAAATTAGATGCAAGAAAACTAAATATTGGGTTACCTCCCAACAAGCGCTAAGTTTACCATCTTCAGCCAGACATGAGGCAACTTACCTATCCTCTGTCAAAAATTGGATTGACAAATTTCAATGATTTTGGATTACCAATCTTTGGAAGATAGTTTGTTATTCTTTTATTGATAAATTGATTATTTATTTTGAAAATATAGTTTGTGATCCCATTCTTAGATCTTTGTTTGTTAAGAATTTCTCCTATTTGTTCTTCTAAAATACTCATGTATTGAATTTTTGAGTTAGAAGTTAAGTTTGATACAATAGATATTGGAAGGGTTACTAAAGGTGGCATTAGTTCTGGAGGTTGATTAATATGATCATGTTTAAACAACTCTATTGGCTCTTGATTACATGCCTTTTGATTTTTATGAGAAGAACCAGCGTCTAGGGGTGAAGGAAATAGTACTATTGGTTTATAGGTCTTAGGTAAATCATCCATTTTCTTCTTCCCTTTGTCTATCTCATTCAAATTGGATTCTGGCTCAGGTTCTTCTATGTGGTTAGTCTCAGTACTAACCTCTTCTTCAACATTTTTATCTTGGCTAGCATTAGTACTAGCCTCTATCACCTGATCTTGATATGGATCCATAAGAATCCTATAACTTTTAAGCTCAAAAATTACTTTGACATTCTTAAATTATGGATTCTTAAGTGGGACGTTAGATTGATAATTAGGTCCAGATGATTAGTGGATATATAATTGGTGGGTTGCTTATATGAATCAGTTGGTTTGGTAATTGACTTAGTTCTCTCCTCATGTTAGACTCAACTAATTATCCTATTTGTTCTTTTAGTCTAGCGATAGATTGATGTTGGATCAAAATTAATTATTGTTGATTGAGAATTAATTATTATAGTTGGTTAAATCTATCATCGGCTAGATTGGTCTATTGAGGAGGTGGGTATGATGGCTGATTGTAATGCAATGGCTAGATAGATTGACCAGACTGACCACGATTATAGGCATAAGTCTAATATTGGAGCCTATTTTGATAATTCTGCACTGAGGGAATTTGGATCTGAGTCTAAGTCTGTTGAGGTATCCAAGAAAAATTAGGATGGTTACTTGAATCTTGATTATATGTATTTGAATATGAGTCATTAATCTGTTTGGAGTAGCCTTTAGCAATTTGGACTTGTTCTTGGATAAAAGATAAAAATTATGTAGCCATGGAACATTCACTCTCATGATGGATTGGGCTGTTATAGGTAGAATAAATCTCCTAATAATTAGAAGATGATGTAAATTATGTAGGAGATTGTTGACCTAGGGTTAGAAATTGATCTAATTTTTGGGCAAAAAGGTCACCTGTATATAATTTTTGTGCTAATAGGTTCAAGTCAACCTTAGATTCTAGATCATAAATTTCTAGCCGCTTTTGGTAGAAAGATAATGAAGCATGATTAATTGAATTTTCACTCAAGATTTCAAATAAGGTATGGACTTCTTCCTCACTTTTGTTCATGAATGCACCTCCATATGATGCATCTACCATCTATTTATCTTGGTCTCCTAAATCCTCATAAAAAGCATGAACTATTTGCCACTTAGATATACCATGGTGTGGGCATTTTTTAAGAAGTTTCTTAAGTCTCTCCCATGACTCGTGAATTTGTTCTTCTGAAAGCTAAGCAAATCCAGTGATAGCTCACCTAATGATGTTGGTTCTACCTATGGGATAAATTTTGTTAAGAAATTCACTTTGCAATTCAACCCAAGTTTATATTGGTCTCCCTATTATGCCAAGCCAGTACTTGACTTTATCTTTTAAAGAAAAAAAATAAAATTAGTCTAAGAACATCATCAGTCAAATTTTAAATTTTCATCATAGAGCAGATTTCTAAAAATTCATCTAGATGCTTATAAGGATCATCATCAGTGTTCCCATAGAAGGATGGGAGTATCTAGATTGTGGTCAATTTGATTTTATAGTGCGTTGCAGGGATATTAGATAATTGGATACAAGTTGATGGGTTATATGTAGAAGAAATAAAGTATTTCTTCATTTGCCTAGGTGGTTCAGCCATTTGATTATCTGGTTTAATATGAATCAGTCATCAATTTTAGTGTTGGGTTCAACTAAATCAGAAAAAAGATGATCTCCTACCTTGCTTGTACTGGTACAATCCTAACGTGTGGTTCAAAAAAATTTTCTTTTTTTAAATTATTTAATTTTTTAATTAATTTTTTTATTAATTTATTATTTTTTAATTTTATTATTCTTATTAATTTATTTTTTAGAATTCTTAAATTTTTTAGAATTTTTTATTATTTTTTAAAATTTTCTATTATTTATTTTATTATTTTATTATTTTTTAATTTTTTTATTATTTTATTATGACTTTTTATGATTTTATAATTTTATTATTATTTTATTTATTTGTATTTTTAATTATTTTATTTGACTATTAATTTTTTTAGTTTTATTTTATTTTATTTTTGGAAGAGAAGAGGAGAAAAGAAGAAGAAAGAAGAAAAATTCTAAAAAAAAGATTCTAAGAAGTCCTAGAGCTAAGAAGAGAAAGAAAAATTAATTTAGTTTTGATTTGATATTTAGTTAGGAATCGGGTTAGGCAAACAATCCTGACTAAGGGTTATCCTAAATCTAGACAGCTCCTAACTGCCAAGGTTACCTTCAAGTTCTCCACGTGTAAGATCAGCCAATCAACTAGTTAGATAAGTATAAAGTCAGTGGGAGTCCTCCCATTGCTTACCTTAGACACCAATTGTACTTGGCCAGGTAAGCTAACAGAACCAATTAAGTAACCACCTTTTTTTTGAGCCCAATCGTCCCTAAACCGCTTTTGTTAGATATCAGTTAAATTGACTAACCCTAATCCGGTCTAACTCTTAGGATTTCTTATATGATTGAGCTCGAGTTTCTAAGGCCGATGTTTAATTAATTTTAAAATTAAAAGCTTTGGTCAATGTAAGATGCTGGTTGGTTGTTTGTGAGCCAAGGAAGGATAATCAAATCTCCATCTTATGTTGTTTAATGGGTTGTGCCCTTAATTTGATTTAAAATTAATATGCACAATCACTTTTAGACAAGAGGTTCTATGCAGCTAAATTAGATGCATGCAACTAATTGGATTTGAAAAGCTTACCTTGTTTCCAACGATCACCAAAAAAAAAAAAAAAAAAAAAAAAAAAAACTAATATAATGGATGCTCTAAGTAATTAGGATTTCTACTCTTGTTATGAAGCTTTTAGTTAGGTTTAAGTAGATATTTTTTAATTTAATTTAAGAATAAAATAAATAATATTAATAAAAAAAGAGGTCTAGGGTTAGGATTGATCTTACCAAGTAAAATTGGAAGCTATCTTCCTTGTCCTACTTCTTTTTGTTCTTTCTTTCTTCTTTTCCTGCAAAATAAAAAAAAAGTTAGTAAGCAATATTTATAAAAAAAATAGATAGAAAGTAGTGAGTCAGGTTGAATCCATAGGGAACATAGTGCTTTGATTTAAAATCTTTGATTTAAAAAAAAAATAATTTAAAAAATAAATTAAAGTTATAAAATAGAAATTAAAATAAAAAGTAAAAATTAAATGATGTAGAAAAATAAATTTAGTACTAAGATCTACTATTTAGATCTTAGCATCTACTTGCAATTAAATAAAAGAGTGATTAAAATAAAGAACAAAAATTTAAATTTATAATTAAAAGCAAAAAGCATAAATTTAAAGTGCATAAAAAAAAATTTGCATTAAAATTAAAAGTTCATAATTTAAATACATATATTTAAAAGGAAAAAGAAAAAAATAAAAATTAAAAGCAGCTAATCTTGATCTCAGATCGACGTTGGCAGAAAAATGGTATAAAAATCCAGCTCTTCCTCTCAGCACTAGTAGCCTTGAAGCAGCCATAAACACAAAGCCTGGCTCTACCCTATACCAAAGCTTTACCTTGACCAAAGATAGATTGATTTGATGGCCTAGGGTCCTTTAAATAGAATTAGGAGAGCCTGGAACCTTTGCTTCTTGGCAATGTGGGATTAAGGAGGAGTTTTGATCATCAAAAATAATGAAATCCTGATGAAAATCAGATTGAAAGAGTCCTGAATGCATTCTAGCCATTAGATCTTGATTAAAGGGCTCAAAAATCACTTAAAAACCTATTTTAAACTTCCAGATTAGGTCTGATTTAATTCTGGCCATTAGATCAAGCAATTGGATGGTTTTGGGCCCTTGGATCGCATCAAAATCAACACTAACTCCTTCTTTCAGTCGGATTAAATATGGACAGTTGGATGGCGCTGATCGGGAGAGTTTTGGCCATTGGATCGTGCTAAGAAAATCTATAGCAAGTTGGGATGAACATCAGCCATCAGATCAATGTTGGGAGCATGCGCGGCCATCCCATTGAGCACTGTGGAGGAGTCTAGAACTAAATCAAATAAGGAAATAACCTAGACCATCAAATCTGGATCGGAATCAACTACAGCCGCACAATCGCGCAATTACTATTCCGATAGACTACGTGGACCGACTGCACCATAGACCGCAACCAATCACCACGTGCATTTTGCATTATGAAAAGATCATTTTGCCCCATGAGCTATGACATATTTTTTGTAAATTCTTTAGCGGTCTTGGTCCACCATGTCGCGACTCTTGATTTGCCCGTTTCTATTGAGCTAGCGATCTATGCCTGGTTCATGGACTGGTTGCTGGCTTCTATGGCTTAGCTGGCTTGGATAGTGCACTGGCTGAGCTACTATCTATGGTTTGGCTGAACGCACCGACTTGGTTGGGCAAGCCGACTGAGCCATTTTATTTTTTAATTTAATTTTTTTCTTTATTTCTTTAAAATTTCATATCCAATCTATTTTAACTTTATTTTACTCCAAATTTATTTTGTTGCAACCAAAAAAGTAAGCTCTTTTTATTGATAATAAAATTTTATTTTATATTTTTATTATTTTTTAATTTTTTTTAAATTAATTTCTTAAATATATATATAAATTAATTATTAATTTTTAAAAATTAAAATAAATTAATCATTAAATTAATATTTTTAATAGTAAATTTATGGTACTTATTAGTATCTCAGTAGAGAGCATCAAGGTTCTCAAGGAAGATGGGCAGTGTGGGCAGTTTAATGGAAGAAAAGAGGTTTTCCAAGGGATAATGGTCAAAGAAATACTGAAGAAGCGGCTATATGTCTTTTGGTGTCAGAAAGGTGGAAAAATAGTTAGTGATGTATTCAGCAATTCGATCAGAGCATGAATTTATGAAGCCTTTTAGGTGATGGAGATAGATGATCTATGGAGATCCAGTAGGTCAAGATTGGACAATTATAGAGCAGTGTAGAGACAAGGTTGGGAGCATTGGAGTGCTGCAGTAATGCTTTCCTTGAGGCATGGGATTGAGAGAGGCTCGGTGGTGTAGCAAGTGAGGAAGGTATCTTAGCAGATGGTGTTAGGGGCATCTCAGGAAGATCAGGTGCAGGTCTCAGGGAGAGCTAGGAGGTCTCAGGGAGCGTCAGGGGCATCGGGCAGCCAGGAGAATCATGGATCAGGTTTCTTCTATAGGAGCACTAGGAAGAGTCGTGGTTCAGGTGGAGGATGGTTGTGTACAGCAAGAGAGAACCCAAATACCTATGAGGAGATGGTGTAGAGACAAGGTAGGGAGTGCTGGAGTGTTGTAGTAGCACTTTCCTGGAGGCACGAGGCTGAGAGAAGCTCGATGGTGTAGCAACCGAGAAAGGTATCTCAGTAGAGAGTGTCAGGAGGCATCTCAAGGAGACCAGAAGCAGGTTTCTGGGAGAGCCAGAGAGTCTTAGGAGCCTTGGGATGAGATAGGTGGGTCTGAGCCTAGGATAGGATTTGAGCTGTAGTTCCTCCAGGCACAACTGAAGCGATGGCTAGTGCAGGGGTAGAAGAGGAGAAGGCTAGGGTGAAATTTCCTAGGGTTTAGTCACTGATTTTAATAGTTAGATGAGCTCTTAGATTTTGAAGGTGTCTGCGGATTGCAGAGGTATCTGAGATGACTTCAAAGAGGGCCACAGAGTGCGGAGGGTTCAAAGTGGCAGCGATGGTGTTTGAGGTGCAGCGGCAGGCTCAGCAGTACAGCATTTAGTGATTGACCTTGAGGGACTCGGTGATAGAGTCAGCTTCTACGGCATCAGGTGGACTTTGAATATAGGTGGAGCTCCATAGTGGTGGCTTCACAAGTAGAGAGAAATTTGGCATGAGTTCAAAGCTGAGGGTCAGTGCCGGTGATGCACAATTTCAGGTAGAGCGGCATGAGCTGGTGGATAGGCATAGCTCTATGGAGATCATGTTAGGTGGTACAGTATGTGCTGGTGCAAAAATGCTATAGGTTCTCCAGAAAAATTTAGAGAAAATGATGTAGCTACTAAGCAGAAGGGATCCTACAATTCCAGGATGGTGCCAAGAAGCAAGCACAGGTCTTCAACGGTGGAGGCGGTCATCTCAAAGGCCTCAAAAGTGCACAATAGCTGAAGAGGATTGGTTGAGCCAATGTTTGCATAGGTGCTGTCAGGGTATGCATCGATAGTGGAATCATACAGGAGGGCATTATCCAGGGGTTTGCTAAGGCCTGAGGCACCAAGGTGGACATTATCAGGATTGATGGTGCTCCCAAGTCTTGAAAACATGAGAAGATAGGTCATGAAAAGATAGGAGCAAGCCAAGAAAGAGAATCAGCTAAGAATAGGGGCTGGCATACAATCGGGCCGACTCGGGCATGCAGTCGAGCCAACTCGATCTGATATCAAGCCGACTCGAGGCACAACCGAGCCGATTGTCTTGGGCAGATAGAAGAGCATTCAGGATGGGATGAAGCTGAGCCGGCTCGGCTCCTGAGCGAGCTAGCTTGGCATGTAGCGAATAGAACTGATGGATTTTCTGTTTGGTCTTGGATTGAGACTAATCTTAGGGGTCTTAAGGCCTAGTTCAATAGGGTCTTAAGGGGGCTAACTCATGTATGGATCGGATTCAGATCTAGAGGATGAGAGCATGTGAGACATATGTACATGGGCTCAGTGAGTGCTTTCATGTATTGGGTTAGCCAGGGGAGTTTTTGGTTGGGCCTAATAGCTATGTATAAATACATAAGTTGTATTAGGATTTTTAGAGGGGCAATCAATACAAATTTTTTTTCCCTTCAACCTCTCTTCTCTCTTCTCTCTAGTGTTGTTGCCTTTGGTTCTTGAAGAAGCCCTAGAGAGAGGGGGCGCCTCCCTCAAGCCTAAGGAGGGAGGTGCCCCAGCATAGATCTAGGTGATGGATCTATGATACGTTGCCTTAGAGAATGTCAAAGGTCTCCTGTGGTCCATGCTAAAGGTCAAGGGCTTCTGCAACATGGTATTAGGGCTTGTGATGCCATGGGACAATTGGTGTTCGAGCGGTACCATGGTTCCCAACAAGAACTCCTAGATCTAAGATTCTATTACAACATTATGGCATGACATTAAATAAGAAATTTAATATAAGGAAGAAAATAAAACATGTTGATCACATCAACATGAATCTACACTACATCTAATGCAAATATGTAAAATAGATCAGATCTATTGCATCTACAGGTTAGATGTTCTAACTTACTGATCTAGGCTTGAGGATGATTTTGTGAGCTACACATGCATCCGACTTCTAGGAGTCATCCATACGATCAGAAGTCCGATGCAGAAAATCAACACAGTATGCTAGTACTATGCTGATCCTTCTTTGATGGTCGATTTAGAACCACCTTCTTCAAATCTTGAACTCTCTAATTTTTTAGAAGAAAATAGAAGAGATTATGAACCTGAGACACCTCTAAAAAATCTCTAAAGAAAGAGAAAGAGATCAAAGAAAAACCCTGGAAGAAGAATCCTTCTTCTTCTTCTTTGTTCTCTCACCTAGATACCTAGATTGGTATCTATCAGATCCCCACACCCCAATACTCTTTCTTCCTAATTTTCATGTACCCCAAAGGTCTCTCAATGGTCTAGAATATATCCAAAAATTAGTCCAAAATTCATCCTATATAGAGAGATATAGAGCAGTCCTTGTCTAGGTCAAATACCTAGACAAAGAATGTCCAAATTGGGCAAGACAAGGAGCGCCCAACTCTTGGGTGCCCCCTCCGTCTTTTCTACCATGGACCATCAGGTTTTATCATACAAAAAACCCTCTAAAATCCATGAAAATCACAAAAAAAATCTGGGTGGAATTAGTGCACAATAGGAAGAGTTTTGGTTTCCCAAAATTCTATCTCATAGAATTTGAAATTAAAACCAATTCCTACTTTGACTTGGTCTACATTTAATTTACCATGTAAGAAAGAAAGAGGAGGACTTTGGGACATGGTGGGCTTCTCTTGGGCATGGAGAATTCATGCAAAATCAAAGAGGGCATGAAGGGTGGGCATTGGGATTAAGGTGGTGCAAGGATAGGGAGTCCTAATCATACTAGGACTCCTATTTTGACTTGGTCAAATAAGCTATTTGAACCAAATAAAATATGAATTAATTCAACCCAATTAGAATAAGTCTTAGTCCAATTAAGACCTTAATTAAATTATATTAAATTAGATTTAATTTAAATTTAATTTCTAATCGAATTAGAAATTGGGTTGATGCTTGTCCTAATTAAACTAGGACTAGTTCTTCCTTGTAACTAGCTTATCCAATAAGCCAAGTAAACTTGATCTAATCAAGTCCAAATTAAATCTAATTAAATTATATTTAATTAATCTTAATCTCAACCCTCTGGCTTAATCAAATTAAGCTAATTAGCAATCTAATTGCTAATCGATCCTCCTACAATACTTGCACTAGGTTAAATACAATCGTATTGATCGTTTAACCCTAGAATGATTCTTAATCGTTGATCAACCATTCGATCGGATCGTAAACTCTAATGTATGACCTCATAGGTTCAAACCTAAGCTGGTAGCATAGAAATAAATTTTTGCATCAATCGAACTAATCATCTAGCAATGGTACTCGTTGGTCGGATAGGTCGAATGTGTAGAACAACTTCCTTAGACCCATGCAGATATAGTTTTCATATAATTCATCCTCTTGACCAAAATACAAAGTTCAACTATCAACTTTGATCAGGTTGTCCACATTATATTTCAAAATATGAAATCCATCTTATGGATTACCCTGGCCAAGGTTTTGCTATATTGAAATACAGTGATACATTCTTCTCCAACTCTTGGAGTGGTCAATTCTATCTTGATCACACACTAACTTCACACGTACTTGACTATACCTAGAAGCCTTCTATTATTGAATTAAAAATTTAGTTAGTTCGATACCAAAATATAGTGAGTTGCTTATAAGTCACTGAGATGATCTCAGGTCTAAGAGATACTTATACCTATATCCCATCAGAGACATTCTTGATAATACAATACTCTAGAGTTTGTCACGTTCAATAACTATGTACCCTTACATCTCACCTGTATGCCATACCAGTATCTCCACACTCCTTGGTTAAGAGACAACCAACCTATATGGCACACAACGACCTATGCTCGATAGATGCTGTCATCCTTATTAACAGCCTATCATTTGGTCGTGAACAGTTTTAAGGACTAATCGATAAATTCTCTCTTTATTAAAACTAAATAGTTCTAAGGACATCATCACAACTATGGAGTTCATTAGAAGATGTAAACTTATGATTAAAAATATGTCAAAATATATTTTATTAATGAATAAATCAATTACAATTATAATATAGCTCAACCATCAATAGGCTGATGATTGGCTTTGGGACATATTTTTCAACAACTAACACTTATCCTAAAGCCACTCGGCATAGTATCTAATACCCATCTTTGACTTGTGGTTGTCGATCTTCTTTATCGCCAGGGCTTTAGTGAAGGGGTTGGCTAGGTTCTCCTTTCCATCGATCTTTTGAAGGTCGACGTCACCTCAATCCATGATCTTCTAAACTATGTGGAAGCGATATAGAATGTGCTTCAGCCACTGGTGTGCTTTCAATTTCTTCGACTGAGTAATGGCACCAGTGTTGTCGTAATAGAGCAAGATCAGACCATCAAAAGAAGATGCTACTTCAAGCTTGGTAATAAATTTTCTCAGCCACACAGCTTCCTTCATGGCATCTAATGCTGCGATGTACTCTACTTTGCAAATAGAGTCTACCATAGTATGTTATTTGAAACTCTTCCAGCAGATGGCTCCACCATTCAGAATAAATATAAATTCTAACATGCTTCTACTGTCATCATGGTTAGATTGAAAGCTGGAGTATGTAAACCCCATAAGTTTTAGATCGGACTCGTCATAAACCAACCATTGGTCCTTAGTATTTCTTAAATACTTAAGGATGGCTTTAACCACTTTCCAATGGTTTTCTCTAGGATCAGACTGGTATCTACTCACTACTCCTAGTGAGTATGCTATGTTTGGACTTGTACATGTCATGGCATACATGATAGATCCCACTATTGAAGCATATGGGACTCTACTCATACACTCTCTCTCTCCAGAAGTTATCGAACAATCATTTTTAGAGAGAAAAATTCCATGGTCTATCAAAAGATAGCCCTTTTTGGAATTCTCCATGCAAAATCTCTTCAGCACAGTATCTATGTACGTGGATTGAGATAACCCAAGCATCCTCTTAGATCTATCCTTATAAATCTTTATCCCTATGATGTAGGATGTTTCACCCAAGTCCTTCATGGAGAATTGTGATGACAACCACACTTTTATTTTCTTCATTGTAAGGATATCATTTTTGATTAAGAGAATATCATTCACGTATAGGACAAGAAATACTACTACTAGACCATTTGCCCACTTATAAATGTAGGACTCTTCTCCATTCTTAACGAAGCCATAGGTCTTGATCACCCTATCAAAACGTATGTTCCAACTCTGAGATGCTTGCTTCAAACCATAAATGGATCTCTGAAGCTTGCACACCTTGAACTCATCTATGGATGTGAACCCCTCAGGTTGTATCATATACACCTCTTTAGTCATCTCTCCATTTAGGAAAGCTATCTTCACATCCATCACCAGATCTCATAGTCTAGATGAACAATAATTTCAAGCATTATCCAAATGGATTTGAGCATTATCACAGAAGAGAACATCTCATCATAGTCAATACCATAATATTGATGATATCTCTTGACAACTAGACGAGCTTTATAAGTCATCACCTTACCATCTGCACCCCTCTTCCTTTTGAAGACCCACTTACATCCAATGGATTTAACCCTTTCAGGTGGGTCAACCAATGTCCACACATCATTGACCATCGTGAACTCCATCTCGAATTTCATGGCCTCAAGTAATTTTTCAAAATCAAATCTCTACATTGCATCCATATAGGTGGTTGGATCCTCATCATTCTCATCGAGTTTGATGGGATCACAGTCCCAGACCAAGAAACCATAGTATCTGTTCGGCTGATGCGATACTCTACCGGATTATTTTAATGGTGCAGGAACATTGGGCTCTAGATCTGATCTAATTAAATCTTACTCAGGTTTAGCTACTGGTGTTGGTATTTCTATTTGTTGAACTTCATCAAGTTCAACCTTAGAGGCAACAATTTCCTCACCAAGAAACTTCTTTTCTAAAAGGATTGCCTTAAGGTTGATGAATACCTTTTGTTCTTCAGCATGGTAGAAATAGTAACCCTTACTTTCTTTAAAAAATCCTATAAACACAGACTTATCAGATCGGGGTCCAAGCTTATCTGTATAACAACGTTTGATATAGGTTGGATAATCCCAAAGCCGTAGGTGAGAGAGTGTGGGCCTAAACCTAGTCTATATCTCATATGGAGTCTTTGTGATAGATTTACTTGGTACATTGTGTTGGGAAACATGCAGGATTTTATGCATGAATTTTGAAACTTTTTCGAAAATAAAGAGCAGTGGAAGACATAGATTAAACTATTTAATCTATAACATGCATGTAATCAAATTATAAAATCTTACATCAAGGATCTATAATATGTTATGATGCAAATATAAATCTAACATTAATTAATCATAAGTGGTATTGATCATATCAATACCTAGATCTAGAATAATTCTAGATCTAATCCTAGATCAGATCTAGGTTACTAAGAGATCAGATCTCTTATCTTTGCGTAGCTCGAGAACTCCGCATTTGAATCTCGTTGTTGCTTTTGGAGCCGCACATACATCCAGCCTCTACAAATGATCCATACGAACCTACAACACAGATCGAAGGTTCGTCGAACGAAGATCCATTCGAAGTGCTAGCTTCTCATGGATCTCTCCTGATGGTTAATCAAATACATGTTCTTCGAATCTCATGGATACTCTAAAAGATAAAGAACATGTGGAGGAACAAGAGAGAAAACCAACTCTTGGATCTCCCAAAAATCAGAAAGTAAAATCATGGAAAAATAAATCCTGAGAGAAGATAAATCTTCTTCTTCAAGACATCAACAGTTGATGTCCTAAAAATCTCTATGCTAGAACAAGAGGAGACCTTCTCCTCTAGAATTTTTTCTAAGTTTTTTAGATCTAATATCTCTAATTTTACTCTTAAAAATTCTAACAAAATAAGGAGAAGAAGGGTTCTTAAACAAACCATCAGAGAAGACCTTTCTTCTCTTCTCCTTCTCTCATCAGGACATATTCAGATCATGTCGAAAAAATAACACCATATCCCAATAACTTGGAGCACTCATCCCCATGCCCAAATCCTCTCTCTCTCTTAAATTTTTATCATATAAAAATTATAAATAAAATAGGAAGAGAGAAACATAAAAGAAAAATATAAGAGAAGACAATCTTCTCTTACCTTATCTCTTCAAGACATCAAGCTTTGATGTCTTAATTGAAGGCTCTTCTCCAAGAATCTTCATGCCACAAACAACCCATGCCTTCTCCTCCTTTTTCTCTAATTTTTCATGAATTTTTTGGGATTTATCACGTCCTCTAGCCATCTCAAAGGAGGTGCCCCATTTTATTGCAAGACTAGGTCAAAACCTTGTCAAAGGGGGAACTTCTATGGGGCGTCCAACTCTTGGATGCCCCTCCCACTTATTTATTCATATAAACACTGATTCTCATGCACAAAACAAAGGGAAAAAGAGGTGGAACACAAAAGGAGGGCATGAGTAGAGGAATCCAAAACAAGAAGGAAGAGATTTGGTCAAAGGGGACTCTTCCAAGTTGGAAACAAATCCCAAACTCTTTCTAGTTTTGACCAAGTCAAAAAGAACTCTCAAAAATCTGAATTAGTGGGGTGTGGAGAAGCTCTTAGGCATGGGAAATTATATGTAGATAATCAGGAATTAATTAAGGGGCGTGGGCTTTCTTAGGTGCAAGAGAAAGAGAGAGAGTCCCAGTCCAACTGGGACTCCTCTTGTTTGACTAGGTCAAAATTATTTTAAATCTAATTAAAATTTTATTTAAATAAGATTAAATGCAACCTAATTAAGGATGATCCTAGTTTAACTAAGAGCTTAATTAAATCAGATTAAATCAAGATTTAAATCTGATTTAAATCCTAAGTCAATTAGGTGCATCCAAGTCCTAATCAAATAAGGAATTGTTCTTTCTTGCAATTGGCTTATCCAATAAACTAATTAGACTTAATCTAATTAAATTTAAATTAATTATAATTGAATATAATTTAATTATATTTGATCTCAGTCTGATTGCTCAATTAAATTGAGCCAATTAGCAATCCAATTGCTAATCGATCCTCCTGCAACACTTGTATTAGGTCAAACATCAATCGCATTGAATGTTTGACCTCGAAATGATTCTCAATCATTGATTAACCATTCGATCAGGTTACAAGCTCTTATGTGTGTGATCCCATAGGTTCGAACGTAAGCCAGTAGCATAAGAATAAATTTTTGTACTAATCAAAATGACCATCTAACAATGGTACCCGATGTTTGGATAGGTCGAATGTATGCAAAGCAACATTCTTAGAACCCTGGCCTATGGTTACCGTATGATTCATCCTTATGACTAATAATGCTCAAGATGACTTTAAGTATGTTGTCAAACACTCATACAAGTCATCTCTATTGTATCTCAAAATTTTGCAAATCCTGTGACACCTCACGAGGATTACCCAGGCCTACATTTTGCTAAATTGAAACATGGTGAGTCATTCTCTTTCTGAAGTTAATCAATAGTAGTCAATCCCATATTGACTTATACATCGACTTAACAAGTACTTGACTATATCCAAAAACCTTCCAAACTTATATTAGAAATACAAGCAGTCTGGCACTAAAGTATAGTGAGTTGCTTGCAAATCACCATGGTGATCTCAGATCGGAGGGACACTTGTATCCATTGACCTTAGCTAGCTACTCTTGATAGTAGAGTGTTACATTGATCACGTTCAGTGTAGATGTACTCCTACATCTCACCTGGATGGCATACTAGTGTCTTCATATCACTTGATTACGAGGACAACTAATACATATGGCATACAGCGATCTGCACTCGATAAGTTATCATCCTTGTTAATAACTTATTATTTGATCGTGAACAATTTAAGAACCATCTGATAAATCCTTCTTTATTGATTGATTATGGTTCTAAGGACTTCATCATAATTTTGGAGTTTATTTAAGGAAGATAGAACTTTTATAATGAATCAGCCAAATAACTATTATTATTAGATAATTTATATACTAGTTTCAATCATCTACCACTTAGATGATTGTCTTTAGGACACATTTTCCAACAACTCTCACTTGGACTAAAGCCAATCAGAATGATATCAAATATCCTATCTTCCACTTGAGTTCGTAGAACTCCTTAGTTCTAAGGCCTTAGCAAATGAGTCGGTCAAGTTCTCTTCTTCAATCGATCTTCTAAAGATCAACGTACTTAGATCTAATATCTAAGGTGATAGTAATATAGAGTATGCTGGTCCTTGGATTCTTTAGCCTGAGCTATGGCTCCAGTGCTACAATAGGATTGGACCATGGTGGATAGTGCCACTCCCAAAAACCTGCTAATGAACCTCAGCAACTATACAGCTTACATAGAAGCATCATATGCCATGATGTACTCTACATTACTGACTGAATAGACTAAAGTATCCTGCTTGGAACCTTTTCAGCAGATTGCTCCTACAATTAGGATATGATCCAACATTTTTTTTTATCATCTTGTTCAGACCGATATCAAAACATCCATATGTTTTAAGTCAGTACTTCCATATTTGAGTCACTGAACCTTAGTATTTTCCAAATACTTAAGGATTGTCTACATAATTTTTCAGTAGCTCTCACTTGGATCAAACTGGTATCTACTCACTACCTCTAGTGAGCATAGCATGTCCGATCACGTACATGGAGAAATAAGATGATAGATAAACCTTTATTCCTTGCAATGTTGAAATGCCATTTTTTATTAAGAAAATTTCATTCTTAAATAATATAAGGAATAATACTATAGAATATTTTGCCCAATTACAAATGCAGGGTTTGTCTTTGTTCATAACAAAGATAATATGTTCAAAACATATGTTCAAATTCTGAGGTAATACCCAAATGGGTTTTTAGGTCTTTACCTTCCCATCTGTGCTACTCTGATCTTTTTGAAAATTCATTCACATCCAATGAATTTTATCCCTTCAGGTGAATCAACTAGTGTCCATACACTATTGATTTTCATAGACTTCAATTTGGATCATATGGCTCCAAGCCACTTCTTAGAGTCAGATCACTGCATTGTATCCCTATAGATGATTGGATCCTTATTGTTCTCATCGAGCTTAACAGGACTGTCGTTCTGGACCTAGATACTAAAGTATCTATCCAGCTAATGTAGTACTCTACCAGATCTCCTTAAAGGTGATACTTTAATGGGCTCCAAATTTGATTTGATCAAATTCAATTATGTAGGTCTACTTGATTGTATTAGTTCATTTTCTATCACTCAAACTTTTTCAAGTTCAACTTGAAAGACATCAGTTCCTTCTCTAAAGAACTCCTTTCTAAAAGGAATGCCCTATTGCTGATGAACATCTTATGTTCTTCACATGGTAGAATTAATAACCTCTTAAACATTTATTGGACCAAGATCTGAGTTTATTTGTGTGCAAATATATGACATAGGCCAATCAACCCCAAAATCAAAGATGTGAGAGTCTAGATCTATGCTCGATCTATATCCCATATGGACTCTATGCAACAGATTTACTCAAAATATTTTTTAGAGTCAAATAAGTAGTCAGTAAAGCATAACCCTGAGATAGACAGGCTAGTGAACCCTATCGTGGATTGAACCATGTTTAATAAAGTTCAATTTCTTCTTTCAGATACACTATATTCTAAAAAAAATTTTGCTAAGAGAGAATCCAATTCTCTCCTAGATATGTCACAAACTCACTAGATAAGTATTCGACTCCTCGATCTGATCGAAGAGTTTTAATACCTTATCCAGTTTGTTTTTCTATCTCATTATTGAATCATTTGAACATTTCAAATGATTAAGCCCAGATGCACTCATACCCAGATAGGTCATCTGTAATGAAATATTAATATCTTCATTTGGCACTTAAGTCCATAGATCCACATACATAACAATGTATGAGACTTAGAACTTTATTGGCTCCATCATCTTTTCCACTAATTGGTGACTTTGTCATCTTCCTAAGAAGATAAGATGCATAGGCTATCAATGATTCATAATTACTAATGTCGAGGTTTTCCTCTCAAGCTAATCCGTTTATCATGTTCTTATCAAGATGACTAAGCCTATAATGCCAAAGATAGATATCTATGATATAATCTAACTTAGATGTATACATTACACTTAATAGGCTATATAAATATTAAATATTATTTTTTTATTATTTTTATATTATTATAATATTATTTATAATAATATCATAATAATTTTTTTTATTGATAAAAAATAATCATTTCTGACCAAAAGACCAATAGAGATCACATTTATCATAAACGATGGACAATAGTGACAATCACTCAAAATGATATCTTTTAAAAATAAGCTGGATAATTTCTAAAGCTAGGATTAGAGTAAGACTTTCATCCCTAACATTCAGGTATTTCTTACCATTTTCAAATATCCCACTTACTTGTAGTCTTTGCAACAAATTGTATAAGACTATCGTTATCTAATACCCAGGTAATAGGACTTACATACAGAAAAATTTTAAGGTGTTATCATATAGCATACCTTGATAATGACCAACTTTTGCTCCTTTTTCTTGTTTAGCCTGTTATGGTCAAGTGAAACATGACAATTCTTTTTTCTATGATCCTGCTTCTAATAGTAGAAGCACTATGCCTGATTTGGATTAACCTTGGACTAGTTGTTTTGACTAGGCTCAAAAGCCCCAATACGAATTCATTCGTACTACTGAACCAAATTCAACTTTCGATACTAATTATCAAAGTTGGGTCCCATAAGTCATCACTGTCTAACAGTGATTGGAGCAATTAGGATTTAGCCTTAATATGACAAAAGAGAACAAATAACCTAAGTATATGAATTATTTTAAGCCTAGAGACTTGGACTTTAATCTTAAGGTTCTTCCACTATTTTATTTGAATTGGTAGTCTTTACCTCCAATTTAGAAAATTACTTTAATTTTCTAGTAGGTACTAGAATCCGCATAGACTACACATGAGCCCAACTTTAGTTGGCCAACCCATGTACATCTCAAGGTAGGTTCATAACTAATTATTTCTCCAAATAATTTTTTGTAATTTAATTTTGCCTCAGAAACCTAATCAGTAGGCTTTGGCCTCCACTGTATGGATCCGATTAGGTCCAACCATTAACATGACCATACTTAGTGCATTCTAACCAACGAATAATTAAGGTCCTAACTTTGAGTTGGACCAACCTAACCACCATTAGAGAGACACATCCAAGTCATCATATGATGGATGATAATTTCATTAGTCAATAAGCACTAGATCTTTGGGCCTCCAATGATTATTGAGTTAATAGACCCATTATCAAACATCTTAATGGGAGGTTATGACTCAGTTATTCCCATAACTTTATCATTTTAAGGACCTAATAATTTTAAAAAATTTAAATTATTAGTAATTTAGGGATAGAAAGGATATGGACCAATTTGATCCCACCGACTTCACCAAGTCAAGCCCTCCCACCAACTTCACAAGTCACTGATGAGGATTAGGATCAATTTTGGTCCATAGGCACCTATATCAGTCTCACTGAATGAAATCAGTCTCACTGATTTTCTATGTGACATGGGTTAGCTCGAATCAATGAGCAACTTAATCAAAAGCAGATTAACTACATTGATCAGGTAAGTGAGATCAATGGGAGGGTCTGCCAAAGCTTGCCTTAGACACCATTAGAAATGGCTAGTTAAGTGGGCTGCCAATTAAAAATCACCAATCAAGAATGCCAGATTTACCTAAGACACCAATTGATTTATCAATTTTGATTTGGTCTGCCTAAAGACTCATGCTCGACCACTGAGCCATGATCAGTATCTATTTGTTACATGTATGGACTTTGATCAACTACAACCATTGAATTGATCTATAGAAAAGAAATGACCTAATTCTAATTAACTATTAATTAGGTTTGATCAATTTCTTAATTTAGTTCCATATTTAATCTAACCCAGTGAATGACCTGATCAAGCTAACCCATAACCCTTTAACCCATGTTATTATGAAATTATCTTAGGATCTTCAAATCACAAACCTAGATCCTAAACAATTCACTTAATTCTTCAATTAAATTCAAGTCTTATGGGTTTAGATTTATGGAACCTTAGAACTAGATTCTGATTTTATTATTTAAAATATTTTTAAATTATAAATAATTTATATTGAATCATATTTAATACATGATTTTAGATCTGATTTGTTTCATTATTTAGATCATGTCCTAGGATTTTGAATCTAGGGTTTTGCAAAAAGAAAGTTCACAATTTAAAATTCTATAAAACATGCATATCACATATATCATCACTAGATTCAACACTAAAAGGTACATATCATCATATGCATCATCAGGATCTAAATCAAGAACATGAAACATGTCACATGGATCTTATCTACGTGATCAAAATCAGATCATAAACCATTCAAATTTAGATTTAAAATCTAAAAATAATTCATAAATAATTTTAGATCTCATCTAACATATTTATGATTTAGATTTCTCAAATTAGCACATACTAGGACAACCTTTCCACTGTAAGAGGTCAACCTTACAGCAGAACAACCTTATGGTAGTATGTGCAATCCTGATATTATTTAGATCTAATCTAAATAATATAAAATAGATCTAATATCTATTTAATTTTAGATTTAAATTAAAAAATTAAATCATAAATTTTTTTAGATCTAATTTAAATAATTCATGATTTTGATTCAGATCAGCACATACTAGGACAACCCTTTCATTGCAAGGGGTTAACCTTACAATAGGACAACCTTATGGCAGTATGTACGATCTTTTATTAATTTTAATTTTTAGATTTATTTTAAAGCATACATGAACATATTATAAAAGAACCTAGATGCTCTGATACCACTATTAGAAAACATGCAGGGTTTTATGCATGAATTTTAAAATTTTTTTGAAAATAAAGAGCAGCGGAATATATAGATTAAACTATTTAATCTATAATATGCATTTAATTACAAATGCATGTAATCAAAAAATCCTTACATCAAGGATCTATAACATGTTATGATGCAAATATAAATCTAAAAATTAAATTAATCATAAGTGGTATTGATCAATATCAATACCTAGATCTAGAATAATTCTAGATCAAATCTAATCACATCTAGGATCACCAAGAGATCTAGGTTCTCTAAGAGATCATATCTCTTACCTTTGCATGGGTCGAGAACTCCATGGTTCATTCTAGATGTTGTCCATTATTGTATTTGGATGCCGCACATGCATTATGGCCTCTACAAGTGAGTCCACACGAGGTCTGCAACAATAGATTCGAAGATTCGTCGAATGAAGATACGCTCAAAGTGCTAGCTTCTCGTGCAGATCCCTCCTGATGGTTAATCAAAATACATGTTCTTCGGATTTCTCTTGGATACTCCAAAGAGATGAAGAACATAAGGAGGAACAAGGGAGAAAATCCAACCCTTGGATCTTCTCTAAAATTCAGAAAAATAAAAACTCATGGAAAAAATAAATCCTAAGAGAAGACAAATCTAATCTTCCGATCAGGATATCAACATTTGATATCCTTGAAAACATCTCCTATGCTAGGACAAGAGGAGACCTTCTCTTCTAAAATTTTTTTGATGCTCAAAAGTTTTTCAGATCTAATATCTCTAATTTTACTCTAAAGGTAAAAATTTTACATAAAATAATGGGAGAAGGGTTCTCAAAGAAACCCTAAGAGAAGACCTTTCTTCTCTTCTTCCTTCTCTACATGAGGACATGATTTAGATCATTTATCCCAAAAAATAAGACCACCATGCCCCAACAACTTGGAGCACTGAATCCACTATGCCCAAATCCTCTCTCTCTCTCTCTTTCAGATTTTTATCATATAAAAATTCATAAATAAAATAGAAAAAGAAGAAACTATAAAAGAAAAATATAAGAGAAAGACAATTCTTCTCTTACTTTTGTTCTCTTCAAGACATCAACATTTCGATGTCTGAATTGAAGGCTTCTTCTCCAAGGAATCTTCATGGCCACAAACTAAGCTTCCCATGCCTTCTCCTCCTTTTTCTCTGATTTTTCTATGAATTTTCTGGGATTTTTATCACATTCCTCTAACCATCTTAAAGGAGGCATCCCCCTTTTTATTACAAGACTAGGTCAAAACCTAGTCAAAAGGGGGAAACTTCAAGGAGTTATGGGGGGCGTCCAACTCTTGGACGCCTCCTCCTACTTATTTATTTGTATGGAGAACCACTAAATTCTCACATGCACAAAACATATAGGGAAAAAGGGGTGGTACATAAAAAGGAGGGCGTGGGTAGAGGAAGTCCAAAACAAGAAGGAAGAGATTTGGTCAAATGGGACTCTTCCAAGTAGGAAACAAATCCCAAACTCTTTCTAGTTTTGACCAAGTCAAAACAAACTTCAAAAAATCTGAATTAGTGGGGTGTAGAGAAGCTCTTAGGCATGGGAAATTATATGTAAACAATCAAGAATTAATTAAGGGGCATGGGCTTTCTTAGGTGCAAGAGAAAGAGAGAGAGTCCCAGTCCAACTGGGACTCCTCTTATTTAACTTGGTCACATAATTTTAAAACTGGAATTTAAATGTGGGCATGGGCTTAGATTAAGTGGTAACAAGGAAAGGAGGAGTCCTAGTCTAACTAGGACTCAATTCTATTTTAAGTAGGTCAAGACCTGATTTGAACCCAATTCAAAATAGTTTTGAGTCAACCTATTTAATAAGAACTATCCTAATTTAATTAGGAGCCTAATTAAATCATATTTATTTTAAAACCAATTTAAATTCTATTTAAATTAGATTAAATGTAACCTAATTAAAGATGATCCTAGTCTAACTAGGAGCCCAATTAAATTAGATTAAATCAAGATTTAAGTCTGATTTAAATCCTAAGTCAATTAGGTGCACCCAAGTCCTAGTCAAATAAGGAATTATTCTTTTTTGCAATTGACTTATCTAATAAACTAATTAGACTTAATTTAATTAAATCCAAACTAATTTTAATTGAATCTAATTCAATTATACTTGATCTCAGCCTGATTGCTCAATCAAATTTAGCCAATTTGTAATTAAATTGCTAATCGATCCTCCTGCAACACTTGTATTAGGTCAAACATCAATTGCATTGAATGTTTGACCTCGAAATGATTCTCAATCGTCGATTAACCATTCGATCAGATTACAAGCTCTAATGTGTGTGACCCCATAGGTTCGAACCTAAGTCGGTAGTATAGAAATCAATTTCTATACTAATCAAAATGACCATCTAGCAATGGTACCCACATCCGAATAGGTCGAATATATGCAAAGCAACATTCTTAGAATCTTGGCCCATGGTTACCATATGATTCATCCCTATGATCAATAATGCTCAAGATGACTTCAAGTATGCTGTCAAATACTCATACAAGTCATCTCTATTCTATCTCATAATTTTATAAATTCCATGATTTCTTACGAGGATTACCCAGGCCTAGGTTTTGCTAAATTAAAACACAGCGAGTCATTCTCTTTCTAAAGTTAATCAGAAGTGGTCAATCCTATCTTGACTCACACACTGACTTAATAAGTACTTGACTGTACCTAAAAACCTTTCAAACTTATATTAGAAATACATGTAGTTCAGCACTAAAGTATTATGAGTTGCTTGCAAGTCACCGTGGTGATCTCAGGTCGGAGGGATACTTATACCCATTGATCTTTGCTAGCTACTCTTAATAGCAGAGTGCTATATTGATCACGTTCAGTGCAAATGTACTCTTATATCTCACCTAGATGGCATATCAGTGTCTCCACATCACTTGATTATGAGGATAACCAACGCATATGGCATACAGCAACCTACACTCGATAAGTTATCATCCTTATTAATGACTTATCATTTGATCATGAATAATTTAAGAACCATCCGATAAATCTTTCTTTATCAATTTTTGTGGTTCTAAGGACTTTATCATAATTTAGGAGTTCATTTAAGGAAGATAGAACTTTTATGATGAACCAGCCAAATAACTATTATTATAAGATAATTCATATACTAATTTCAATCATCTACCACTTAGATGATTGGTTTTAGGATACATTCCCAATACATTATTCAATATATAACATGCAGTCTCAAGAGCATAATCCTAAAATAAAATAGGTAGACAAGCAAACCCCATCATAGATCGAACCATGTCCAACAAGATTTGATTTATCCTTTTCGATACACCATTATGCTGTGGTATCCTAAGAGGAGTCCAATGTGAGAGAATCCCATTCTCTCCTAGATATGTCAAGAACTCACTGGATAGATATTCACCTCCTTGATCCGATCAAAGAGTTTTAATACTCTTTCTAGTTTATTTTTCTAATTCACTTTGGAATCTTTCAAACATTTCAAATGAATCCAACTTATGTTTCATCAGATAAACATATATGTACCTGGGTAGATCATGTGTGAAAGTGATGAAGTAAAAATATCCACCTTTGGCACTTGTATTCATAGGTCGACATACATCAGTATGTACTAGACCTAAGAGCTCAGTGGCTCTTTAACCTTTATTAGTAAAAGGTGACTTGGTCATTTTTCGAAGAAGACAAGACTCACAAGTTGGAAGTGATTCACAATCAACGACTTTGAGGATTTCCTCTTGGGTCAACCTAGCCCATAGTCCCAGTCCAACCAGTCCTGTTCTTGTTAATGTGATCTAGCCCATAGTGCCATAAGTAGATATCAAAGATATTATCTAATCTAAGGTGTTTTCTAGAAGTGTACATTATACTCATAGGCTGTAATAAAATCTAAATACTATTTTTTTGTTGTTCTTTCATTATTGTAACATCATTCATAATGATATCACAATAGGAAAAGTTTTGGTTTCCTAAAATTCTATCTCATAGAATTTGAAATCAAAACCAATTCCTACTTTGACTTGATCCACACTTAATTTACCATGTAAGAAAGAAAGAGGAGGACTTTGGGACATGGTGGGCTTCTTTTGAGAATTCATGCAAAATCAAAAGGGGCATGAAGGGTGGGCATTGAGAGAAAGGTGGCGCAAGGATAGGGAGTCCTGGTCATACTAGGACTCCTATTTTGACTTGATCAAATAAGCTATTTGAACCAAATAAAATTTGAATTAATTCAACACAATTAGAATAGATCTTAGTTCAATTAAGGCATTAATTAAATTAGATTAAATCATATTTAATTTAGATTTAATTTCTAATCAAATTAAAAATTGGGTTGATACTAGTCCTACTTGAACTAGGACTAGTTCTTCCTTGCAATTGGCTTATCCAATAAGCCAAGTAGACTTGATCCAATCAAGCCCAAACCAAATTTAATTAAATTATATTTAATTAGACTTAATCTCAGCCCTTTGGTTTAACCAAATTAAGCCAATTAGTAATCTAATTGCTAATCAATCCTCCTGTAATACTTGTGCTAGGTTAAACATCAATCGCATTGATCGTTTAACCCTAGAACAATTCTTAATCGTTGATCAAACATCCTATCAGATCGTGAACTCTAATGTGTATGACCTCATAGGTTCGAACTTAAGTTGATAGCATAGGAATAAATTTTTATACCAGTTAAAATAACCATCTAATAATGGTACCCGATGGTTGGATAGGTCGAATGTGTAGAACAACATCCCTAGAATCCATGTGGATATAGTTTTCATATAATTCATCCTCTTGACCAAATGGTCATAGGACACCTTAGAGTTCAACTATCAACTCTGATTAGGTTGTCTACATTGTATTTTAAAATATTAAATCCATCTTATGGATTATCCTGGCTAAGGTTTTGCTATATTGAAATATAATGATACATTCTTTTCCAACTCTTGGAGTGGTCAATCTCATCTTGATCACACACTGACTTCCAAGTATTTGACTGTGCCCAAAAATCTTTTGTTACTGAATTAGAAATTCAATTAGTCCGGTACCAAAGCATAGTGAGTTGCTTGCAAGTCACTGAGGTGATCTCAGATCTAAGGAATACTTATACTTATATCTCATCAGAGACATTCTCAATAGCAGAGTGCTCTGGAGTTGGTCATGTTCAATGATGATGTATCCTTATATCTCACTTGTATGCCATACCAGTATCTCCATACTCCTTGATTTAGAGGACAACCAACCTATATGGCACACAGCGATCTATGCTCGATAGATGCTGTCATCCTTATTAGCAGTCTATCATTTGATCATGAATAGTTTTAAGGACTAATCGATAAATTCTCTCTTTATCGAAACTAAATAGTCCAAAGAACTTCATCACAACTATGGAGGTCATTAGAAGATGTAAACTTATGATGAAAAATATATCAAAAATATATTTTATTAATTAATAAATTAATTATAATTATAATATAGCCCAATCATCAATAGGCTGATGATTGGCTTTGGGACATATTTTTCAATACTTTAGCCTTGCTGCTGCTTTCTTTTCCCTCCGAAGTGCCTCCTGAAGATGCTCAACTTCTGTGGTCTGATCTTCTGAGGCCACCTTCAAGCAGTCGATCTCGACTCAGACATTCTCAACCTCCGCCCGGGCCTTTTGAAGGGCTTTTGAGGCCTCAGCCTGGTAGAGATCTATTGCCTTTGAGTGGGTAAACAAAAAATGCCCCAACTACAAGATGAGAATCAGGTCAGAACTTTAAAAGGGTATTGCACATTCAACCAAGATAGGGGAAGATCAATTACCTTAAGTTAGGTAGTGAAAGACTTGTCGAACCTCTCGGCATTCTCCTTATGGATCATCTTGTCAACAATATGTGGGAGGACACTCCCCTCCATCAAAGAATGGATGACCTCCTGATCATCCAAAGAATCCTATTCCTGGCAAAAGCTTTCACCGTTAGATTACTCAACCTTCCTTTTGACCTTCTTGGTAACAACATTTTTCTCCTTCTTCTTGTTGGAACAATCCGGTATCGCTTTGATACCAAACTGTTATCACCATGGTACTGCTCAAACGCCAATCATCTTGACATCATAAGCCCTGGTACCATGTAGCGAAAGCATCTAATTTTTAGCACGGATCTAAAGGAACCTACGACGTTCTCTATGGCAGCATATCATAGATCCATCATCTAGATCTATGCTAGGGCACCTCCCTCAAGGGCTTCTTTAAGAACCTAGGGCAACAACACTAGAGAGAAGAGAGAAGAGAGGTTGAAAGGATAACAGTTTGCTATCAGAGCGATACTGATACCAACACAGCCACAACCACTTTGAGCTAAAGTTTGCTAATTAGAATACAATTTGCTCACGAGGTGCATGGGCGGTGGCATCATTAAGCAGGGTTAGGCTCAACACGGCCACAACCACTTTAAGGACTGGTGTAGCCTGGATCGGTGTAGCCGAGCTTGTTTCCTCAACACGAGCTTTCTTTGATGGTTCTCTCATGGAACCACCCTTCCTCTTGAGGGACTTGATCTCCTTGGCTAGGCAGTTTCGTTCCTCCAGAGTCATCTCTGTGATAGAAATAATTAAAGTTAAAAGAAGGAACATAGCATAATTGACTAAGTTATGAAGCATTACTTGCTAGGTCAAGGAGACTAAGATCGAGGTTAAACAAGGTCTGATCGTCCAGAAGTCCAGAGATGAGAGGAGCTCAGTAGTTCTTTAGTTTATCGATTGAGTCCCAATCTTCTTTCTCTAACCCAAGAGCTTGGCGGATTGACTCTCTCATGTCCTCCCAGGTAGGAAGTCCTAACTCTAGGGACGAACACGAAACAAAGAAGAATTTCTCCTTCCAGTTATTAATGGAAGAAGAAGCGCCCTTAAGCAGCCCCTTCTTACCGAACTGGGGAGAGACATACCACCAATCCTTAATAATAGGATGGTGTTTGAAAGTGAAGAAGTTGCAAAACAAAGAGATAATGGGTCAAACATCGGCCATAATGCACAGAGAAAGGAATCCTATGATGAATCTAAATGAGTTCGACACCATAGAAGTAAAGAAAATATTCAAGAACCTAAATAAGGCTAGTATAAAAGGAGGGATTGGAAGCTGAAGACTAGTGCGAAGGGCCTCAATATATAAGCAAATACGGCCCAGAGGAGGGGAACAACCTCAGTCACTAGGATCAGAAAGTTCGAGCTCATACTCAAAAGAAATCCTAAACTGTATTCTAATTAAAAAGAGATCTTCGTGCTAAAGTTTGCATGGGATTGTGTCAGAAATGAAAGGAGAGCGAGCTACTTCTACAAGTTTAATGTCCTTAGGAGTCAGATCCATCAGGATCAATTGAGCTAAACTCTTGGAACCGATTATCCAAGATTCTTCGGTAGACATTCAGATCAAGCTAAGCCTAGAAAAACCCGCAAAAATCAAGAAAATCAAGGTGTACAACCTCTTAGAAGAAATCGAAAGGATAAGGTGTTCAAGATATAAAAATAATCAAAAGAAAGATTGTGAAACTAACCTAGATTGGTCAAGAAGGGCAACGAGATTATTGGCACAGTGGAAATCAAGCAGGAAAACACCTATGAGTAGAAGAAACACAAGAAAAAGTTGAAACACTCTTTAGTGGGAGAAAAAAAACCAGAGGAAGAAGAAGAAGTACTCAAAAAGAGAATAAGCTCCTAGAGGAAGAAGGCAAACTTAAATATTCCAAAGAGCTCAAGATGATTATGATTACAGATTTTCTTCGGCCGATATTCGCTTGACACATGCCCTACCCGTCATCGAGGAGGACTAGCAGCTGACAAATCCTTAATTGCGCCATACCTTAGGCAGAGCTTCGGTGGTAATTTTGAAAAATTGTCTTTTTGGGTCTCCTCACATTGAAAAAGCTTCGGTGCCAGCACCAGAAAAAGCTAAAACTTCTCATCCATCAAGCGTGAGAAATCAGAAAAGGACTTCGGCAGTCGCATATCTTTACTCCCTTCCTTCGAACTTCAAACTCAAGAATAGGGGCCTATTATTGGGAATAAACCTGCTCCTGTCGAAGTTCAGTATAATGTCTAGTGCTAAAGTAATCTCGATCGGTGGTAACAGCCATGGAAGATCTTCAATCAGTACGAATTATTCCTCTAGTTGACCTCGAAATGGCCGACCTTCAGTCCCTTGGATGATCTTCTCCGACCGTATGGGCTAGACCCTAAACTAGCAAAGCAGTGCAAGCCTCAACTGGATGAACTTGAATAGTAAAAGTAGATGAATTCCTCCACCATAAGCAGTTAGTCCTCCCAGTCGAACTCTTGTCGGATGAGCTTGAATAGTGAAAGTAGTTGTCTTAGCAGTTGAAGCATCAAATACCCACCTGCATGATAGTTCAATTTGGCCAACCCAAAACCTAACTAAACTCCTCTCCAATTTGATCTCCTTCGAGTCAAATCTCATCATTGCAGATTGAATCTTGCGACAAGAATCACTTTTTGGTAGAGTGCCCCTTCAAACGGACTTCTATGCCTTACTGAGAGTGGTAGACTTTGGCATTCTCATGTCCATAGAAGCTCTTCCCAGTCGAGTTCCTTTCAGTCGCCCAAAGGGCTCCTTACGACAGAACTTCTTTTAGTTGCCCAAAGGATTCCTTCCAGTTGAACTACTCTAGTCAACAAGCATGCCCCTTTTGGATGAACTCCTTACGATCGCTTAGAAAGATCTCGTCACCTACACAAGTTCAATTTTTAGCTCAACACAAACCAACCTACTAGTAGACCACCTCAAAGAAGCCCAAACTTCTCCAGATCTATGGTGATATGGAGCTCTCCACTGTCGATAGCTATCCCATCCAAACTTCAACTATTAAATCTCAATAGACTGGCATGTCACGATAATGAACACTACCCACCGTAACAAACTCCATGTTGCCTTGAACTGCCCACTACAAGGCAGTTACGGCTATCACCATCAATCTGTTATGAGCTCCGCTTATATAAGGGACCCTCTAGATATGTTTTCTGTCTAAGCTTAAAACTCTGCTAAAATTATATGAGCACTCCATTTCTACAGACAAAGAACTGACTTCACCATTGGAGGCTCCTATGGAGCCACCCCCACCTTCGATCCAGACTTATTTTGCAGGTCTCGATGGCAACCTCGTCATCCTCTACTTCAGCCAATTCTGGCACCCACAATTTTTTGCATCAATAGAATTAGTGGTAAAGGAAGGGACTAGATTGATCCCTTATTCTTAAAGGAGCGCTCGACAAAATTTTTTCTTGGCTCCAACCTCTTCTTCTTCTTCAGTCAGTTCTATAAGATGCCACCCAAATGGATGTCAACGAGAAGATCCACCGCCTCTGTAGCTAGATCTCATCTAGATTTGCTTGCTTTGGCTCCATCTCCAGCACCATAGGCTCCTCCACCAGTGGTAATGGTTGACATGGAGAAGTTTAGCCTGTTGGTCGAATAGGTTAGAGGCCTTACGGAGGCAATGCAAGCTATGCAGCAACATCCGACATCAGTTCAGCTAGAAAGAGCCTAGCCGAAATGTGAGAATCTAACGATTGAACCACCCACCTAGGCAAGCCATCCGATGACCCCTGGAAGGGGGAAGTAGAGGGTAGAGAGCCCTGTTCAGATCATGACTCCACCCCTAGAGGATCTCTGCATCCATTCTACCAGAAGGCCCTGGAGATCCATGATCGAGAAGATCTTTTGAAGCAAAAGCTTCAAGAAATAAGTCGATCGATCGAGGAACTTCATCATGCTCTCCCTGCTCACGATGATGATATGTACACCGACCCTGCTTTCTCCTAGTGAATCATGCAGAAGCCCATCACACCGAACTTCAAGCTCCTATAATTTGAGAGCTATGATGGGACTACTAATTCAGTCGACCATCTAGAGGCCTTTCGAATAATGATGCTGCTCTATGGCATGTCCGATGCCATCCTTTGCTGAGCCTTTCCATCCATCCTGAAGGAAGTAACGAGAAATTGGTACTCGGCTCTCAAGTCGGGTATGATCTTTTCTTTTGATTGGATGAGCTATCAGTTTATGACTCATTTTGTGAGCAGTCGATGTTCGAGGTAGGGCTCAGACTTCCTCATCAATATCAAGCAGAAGGAAGGAAAGTCCATTCGAGCTTATGTCAACCGCTTCAATACTACTGCCATGGAGCTCTAGAACTTGGACCAATATATTGCTATGGTCGCACACAAAGGTGGCCTTCAGAAGAATGATTTGCTATTTTTTCTGAAGAAGAAATACCCCAGGGACTTTACTGATATGTTGGCTCGAGCTGATGGCTATGCCCAGGTAGAAGAGCCCTTCAAAGCCAAGGATGATGAAGCCACAGGAGTGCGGTGTGTGTAAGAAACTAGCAAACCTACAATTGAAGAAAAGCCAAGCAAAACTCGACCGCGCTCTAGAGCTCCTTCTAAGCACAAATGAGTCCAGACTCCTCTCCAAGCTCGTAGGCAAAGAAGCCCTAACAGAAGGGCATGATGGAACTCTCCCCGTAGAAGGTTCCATAACTACACTCCCCTCAATGCTCCTAAAACTTAGGTATTGATGGAGATCAAGGAGTAGCTACCGAGGCCTGAAAGAATGTGCACTCATCCTAACAAGTGCAATCCTAACAAATACTGCCTCTACCATCATGACCACGGTCATGATATTGAAGAGTATATCCAACTCCAAAACGAGATCGAGGAGCTCATCAGACGAGATCGGCTTGGCTGATTCCTTCGATGTCGGTCTGAAGCAAAAGAAGATCGGCCAAGGGCATCACCGTCGATAGAACCACCAAGGAGAGAGGAGCAACAAGGAGATCGGCCACCTCTTGGCATCATCAACACCATCTGTAGGGAACCTCAATGAGGGAAAACCAGTGGATTGATGGAGTTGGCTAAAAAGTAGAGGATTGAAGAATCCATCGCTTTTACTAAAAAAGATGTGCAATGGATTCAATTCCCCAATAATGATGTGGTTGTAATTTTTTTAAACATTGCTGACTATGATGTACGTCGCGTTCTTATTGATAATGGAAGCTCCACTGATGTCTTATTTTGTGATGCTTTCTCCAAAATGTTTATACCTAATAATCAACTAGAGCTTGTGAATTCTCTATTGGTAGGCTTCATCAACGATGCTGTACTGGTTGAGGGTATTTTAACGTTAACTATTGCTGTAGGATGATACCCAAGTTAATCTAAAGCTCAGGTGGATATTTTAGTGCTGAAAGTCTCGTCTGCTTACAATGCAATTCTCGACTGACCTGGCCTAAATGCACTCCAGACAGTGGTATCGACTTATTATTTAAAAATGAAGTTTTCAATAAGTTACGAGATTGAAGAAGTCAGAGGAGATCAAGTTCTAGCAAGATATTGCTACTCAATTGCCTTACAAGGAGGTGGACAACCGGACCCCTATTCAATTGATGGGTTGGATGTCCGAGATGAACTACTCCAAGTCACCAAGTAGGTCCCTTCTGGATGAACTCCTTACGGTCGTCTAGAAGGACCTCATCATATACACAAATTCAATTTTCAGCTCAACACAAACCAATCAACTTGTAGACCACCTTAGAGAAGTCTGAACTTCTCTAGATTTGATATGGAGCTCTCCACTACTAATAGCCATCCCATTCGAACTTCAACTATTAAATTCCAACAAACTGACACATCACGACATCGAATACTATCCACCATAACAAACTCCACATGGTCTTGAATGGTCCACTACCAGGCAGTTACGGTTGTCACCATCAATCTATTACGAGCTTCGCCTATATAAGGGACCCTCTAGATATATTTTCTTTTTAAGCTCAAAACTCTGCTAAAATTTTTTAAGCACTTTATTTTTGTGGACAGAGTGTGAGCTTAGGTATGGTGCTCTCAAGCATTGAAAGAAGCTAAAAAGAGAGCAAGGAGCAAATGGAACCAGACATCGAAGATCGTCAGCAAATGCTTCAGTCGAGCTGGCTTGAGTAGAAGTTCAGAAAGTGTATCAAGATGATACGCTGAAAGAGTTGGCTCGATCCATCCCCAAGCCAGCTTAAGTGGAAGCCAAGTCGACTCGAATCCTGAGACAGTTGGCTTGAGCAGGAGACTAGAGAATGTTGATTCAGGCTCTCGTAGGAGACATCACCGTCAAGTCGGTCCGATTGCTGACTGAGCCGACTCTAGCGGTGAATAGAATAGTACATGGATTCTATTCTAGCCTAGGATTAGGTTTAATCCTAGTGACTTAGGGCCTTGGTTTGTAAGGTCCTAAGAGGGCTAACCTAAGGATTGGGCTGGGATTTGTCAAATGGATGTGTGCATGGGAGACATGAGTGTACATGAGCTCGGTGAGTGCATCACATTAGGTTAGCTAGGGGAGTTTTTTGGTTAGGTCTTATTTGACCAGGTATATATATACACTATGTATTGAGTTTTGTAAATCGAGAAGCACGAAATCAATACAAGCCTTTTCTTCCTGAAATATCTATCTTTCTCTCTCGTTCTCTCCCTCTTCTCTATGCCCTAAGATTTTCTAGGGTTTCAATAGAACAGCCATCTCTTTCCTTGGATCCTTGTTGCTATTTCTACAATCTTCAAGTAGCAAGAATTTGTTCCTAATAATTGGTATCAGAGCAGTATCGATTATTACAACAATTTGGTACTAGAGCCCTATTATTTGATCTGGTTGAGCAAAGGACAAAACTTTGCTTGGGGTTGTGATAAGGTGCTGAATAGATTTTTTTGAGCATTGTTTATTCTCTTTTGTGTTTGGTTATTGAAATCTGGTTGGGATGACATCGAGTACCATCAAGGCAGACTATTGAAAGTTTGATGGCAAGGGTAACTTCACCTTTTGGCGGCAAAGGATGAAGGAACTGCTGGTACAGAATAGAATCTACAAGGTCTTGACTCGCGAAAGATCGAAAAAGATTTCTATTGAAGTGTAGGAGGAACTTGAAGAGATAATCTTTAGTACAATTCATATGTACCTCACTGATGAAGTTCTACTAGAGATTAACATGGAAACCACATCGAAGGGACTTTTGTAGAAACTAAAGAACATATATATAGGCAAGAACATAACAAACAAGCTGTGGTTGAAGCAGCTGTATAGTTTGCAGATGCCCAAAGGAGGAGACCTAGTTTTTCACATTCAAACGTTTAATCAAGTTTGCTTAGATGTTATGAGCCTTGATGTGAAGATTGATGAGGAGGATAGAGCTTTCCTATTATTTAGTTCACTGCCCGCAACATATGATGGTCTTATTACTACTCTAGTGTATGAAAAGAAGACATTAAACTTTGAAAAAGTGGTTAGAGTTCTCGGATCCAACGAGCAGCGAGAGAGGCTAGTTAGCCAAAACCCTAATTCTAAGGTGCTTTCTATGAATGAGACATAAGGAAGGCCTAAGAAGAGGACTCGAGATAAATCTAAGGGTAGATCAAAGTCTTGAGAAAATCAAAAGGCTTGAAAATGTTACAAGGATCATCAACCTGATCATATTAGAAAAAATTGCCCAGTTTTGAAGAATGAAAAGGGAAAGGACTCTTCTAAGGATAGATCGACCAGCAAAAGTGGTACTCTATCATCTAAAGATAGTGAAGAAGATATACTGATAGTATCAGATGAAGTAACAGAGTTGGACAACCACTAAACACTAGATTTAGCATGTTTCTACCATTACACTACACATCGAGAGTGGTTCTCATCATACGAGAGATCCGATAGAGGAAGTGTAGGTCTTAAAAATAATCACCCATGTAAAGTTGTTGGTGTTGGAATAATTAGAGTGAGAATATATGATGGAGTTATACAAACACTCAGCAATGTGAGGCATGAGCCAGAACTAAAGAAGACTTGATATCCCTGGGTTACTTGGAAGCATATCGGTATGCTTTCAATTGTCAACCAGGCAGTGGATGTTTGAGGATTTCCGAGTGTAACATCCCAGGCCAGCAAAATGGTGAATTAAAAGATTTTTGTTCAAATATGTATGGTATCGATATCTTGAAAGATATTCAAAGTAATATTAGTGGGTATAATAGGTTGTTGAGCCTATTTAAGCATTAATTGTGACTGTCTGCCAATATGAGTTCTGAAAATTTTCTATCTGAAACCTAGCACTTGTATGGGGAGCTATATAAAATATGTATTTTCTTAGAACAAAAAGTCTCGATAATTGATCCTTAGATGTTGGTAAGTCATAGAGTGATTTTTAATGAATGTTGAGATCCTTGAATCTAAACGTTCTAAAGGAAAAAAGTTTTAAAAGTTTTGAGTTTCAGAAAATTTGAACTAGAACCCAAATTTTGGAATCTTATTCTTAAGGATTTTGATTTTTTTGATATTTTTATTGAATCCAATTAGGGGGGTGTTCCCTATTTAAATTTATGTTTTAAAGTTAATGGAGATTAACTTAACAAAAAGAAATGTAAATAAGTAGGGTGTAGAGTAAAGCTGTGAATAGAGCAAAGTTGTGAAAAGGGTATCAAAAGAAAGTTTCAAAAACTCTAGGATTCAAGAGGTCTCGGCCTGAACTCGAGAGCACTCGATTTTAGATGACAGAAATTCAATTATATTTTTTTAAGAACAAGACATCTCGATTCAAAATCGAGAGGTGTCAATTTTGTCGAGGGTCTCGGTCTGAAAGTGAGACATCTCAGTTTGCAGAAAATTTCTAGGAGTAGTTATAAACCGATAGTATTTTAAGTTGTGAATTTTAAATCATTTCTCATGGGATGACTTAGTAGCTGGGTTATATAAGGAAGTAGTTAGGAATTCATCAAAGCAACACCTATTTAGCTGGAAATTGGCTGGCTTCTTACTGTTTTGAAACCTAGCCAATCTTTTCCTTAGTTTATTCTTTATTCAAAATAAAACCACCAAATCCTTTTGGTTTGTTGTTTTGAGTTTTTTAGCTAAACAAAATAGATAGGGAAGGGAAGAGAGTGGGAGGAGGTCCTGTTCTCAATTAGAAATCGAAGAGGATTTAGTTAGGAAGATATAATTTAGAGGTGAGTTGGATCGAAGGAGCAAAGTTGTCGCTTTGGGAAGAAGGAAGCTTCTTTTGCCAACAACAGGATTTTGAGCTAGTGGAGGTAAGATTCTTAGCTCTAAATTAGTTTTAAAGTTATCTTGCAAGTGTTATAAGTGGATAGAAGGTTAAAGTAAAGCAAGTTATATGATGTAAACATGAATTATTGCTATTTATCCTTATGGAAGTTATTTAAACAGTCTTAATAAATAGTTGAATGTTATTGACTGATTTGGAAAATAGTTGTGCAAATGAAAACATAGTTGAATTGTTGGAAATCCCTGAATTATGTTGAAAGTTAATTAAACCTAAGCTAAGGTAAGTAAAGTAAAATTAAAGTATGAACTAGAAGTGCTAATGAATAGGGATGAAAGTAAAGGTTGGAAGAATTAAAGAATAAGCCTAAGAGAGTAAAGTATGTGCTTTGATGTTCTTAAATCATGTAGAATTATATTAATCAATATTTATTGGTGTTATAGGGGAAGAAAAGAATTAGAAAAGGTTAGCCAATTAGCTAATAGCCTGTTGAAGTGAGTGGTTTTCATATCCAGTCTTGGTGTTCTACTTATTGTATTTTGTTATGAAAATAACTTACTTTGGAAAGCAATTAGCTTTGGTATCCTTCAGCTTATATATGTATTTCTATAAACATAAAAGTAGGGATTGAAATTGTTGGCTTTTACTATTTAGCTTTGAAAAATTTAGCTTGTTTGGTTTTTGAAAAAGATTACCCATAGGAGTGATCAACCTATGGGGTGCATCCTTGCATTGCATGAGCATTTGCATTAGCATGAGTTGGCACCTCCACAGTCTGTAATTATGAATGCCCAGTGGAACTTAACAGTGAATCGGAATGCCTAGTGGGGCTTGGCAGATATTTGGTAGTGTATCAGAATACCCAGTGGGGCTTGGCAGTGTATCAAAATGTCCGGTGGGACTCATTTATATCATTAGCATCATATCATACTACTTATCGACTGTCTTGGAAGGGGTGCTCTTGAAGGGAAATCCTGATTTCCCGGTCCAGGTTCGTCCAGATCTGATTAGATCAAGAGATATATTTCAAAATTTTCTCTTGATCTCAATCAGATCTTGATATGTTTCAGATCTGATTATTATTATTTTAATAAATAAAATAAAATAAGATAAATTAAATCTAATTTAATTTACCTGATTTGGGTAATCCTATTACCCTGTAGATGATCCTGATTGCAGCGGAAGGTTCTGGATCTAAGCCACGCAAGCGCCTGGCCTCTACCGGTATCCACTCGGGTTGGATCTGGAGATCCTCTTCTTCTCTATCACACCTCCAAAAATCAGATCTGGATCTGATCTGGAGGATCTTCAAAACTCTTTTGAAGATCTGCAGTCGTCCTTTTGCAGCAGCGCAGCCTTCTTGCTTTTGATCGCCTTTCCTTGATCTGAATCGCACCAATCTAAATCCAAAACACTTTTGGACGTGGAGAGCAAGGGGAGAAGAGACTATGGCATGGAGAAGGAGGGGAGAGGCAGCCTTGGGGCATGGGAAATCTCTATTGCATTCACTTAGGATTAGGGTTGGGCGCAGGGTCTTATTTATAGACCTCTTGTGATCCAACTCCTCTTCCTCTCAACCAATCACAACCCTTTGTGAAATCAGATCTAAATCTGATTGGTTGGAATAGAGACCCCTGGATTCCTCCTTAGAGGGCGCCTAAGACCAGTCAAACTGGATTCTTAGTAGAACTCTGATTGGAATCCAAAAGGGAGGTGGAGTCCTTGTCCAACAAGGACTCCTAGGCGCCTCCTACTTGGGCTCACGCCACCCTTGGCGTGCGCCCTTCTCCTTGCCAGGTTCTGGCAGGGGGACAGGCCCCCACCAGCTCTCCAATAGGTGCATGACATGTGGTCAAAAGTCAAAGGGTCAATGGTCAACGTTTGACCAGTCAAAGGTAGACTTTTGACCAAAGTCAAAGAACAAGAAATGGCAGGTGACCAAAAATGGCAGGTAATGTCTTACAAATAAGACAACCTATTCTGACTTGGACAACCTCCAGTCAGACCATATGAAGGCCTCTGATTGAGCACAAACTCCTTTGGCTCAGTCAGGACAACTTATTTATGATAGTAAAAGAAGAACGTTAGGTTCAATCGAGTGCTAGCACGATTTCCTTGAACCTAATTGAATCTCATTCAGATCAATTGAACTAGATCAGTTCAATTGATGATCACCAGATTCAAACCCTTGTTTGTGTGACCCAGTTAGGTTCAGTTCTGTATGGTAATGGGATATGTCATGATCTCTATCATAGACATCATCGAAACTCCTTTCGATGGATCAGAACTCTTCTGATTCGAACAGCTTAGAATGATCGATCATCTAAATCATTCTAATTGCTCCCAAAATCCACCAGTGACACCTAGCAGTATATGGTGGCAACCCATCAGAGCTGAATGCGAACCTCTTGGTGCAGCTACCTGTGTGATTAAGTTCTTCTATCTTGAGCCCCGATCAGATTAGGGTTAAGGTGAACTCGTCAAACCCTAGTCTCTGTCATATGATGTAATCATTCGATTCGAGTCCAATGTGAAAATCTAAATAGAAACTCTTTCTATTATTTCACTCTACCATGGCCATGGATTTCTGGACTTGATTCTCATGATCATCATAGGGCTACTCCTCTACCACCGAGGTAGATAGATTCCCATCTTGATGCAATCCAGTTCCTACAATGAACATGCTATAGCCAACATACACCTCAGGGTTCCATATGGCTAGGAGACCGAGTAATGGTGTAGTCAAACTATAACACCCTCAAGGTGAACTGCCGATGCATCTCAGGTCAAAGAACCAGACACACTACTGCAGCATCGAGTCAGTCATTGACGAGAAGGTAGACTTCCCTAATGACTACTCGAGGTGGTCACGCTCAGTGCCCTCGTTCTCTAACGAGTACCTGTACTCTCGCTCCGATGTCTCCACACCATAGACTCAAGACTCATCTACTAAAGAGAAGCGATCATACACCAACCTTCCGGATCAATCACCATCCTCGTGATGATCCTATGGTCGGGAGCTGTTTATGAGTTAATAATGATTATTCATGTCTTAAATTTTCAACTCTTGAAAATATGAATTATCATTACCATTAACTCAAAGGATGTATCACAGACACTAAATACACAAGTGTGATAGAAAATAACCCATTTCATTAATTATAGTCAAAATTACAATTTTGCCCCTAGAAGTGTATTACAAGTGTCAGCCAATTCTGGCTTCTAGGGCACGTATATCTAACAGCTCTGGGATTCAGTCAATAGTAGCTGAAAAGGAAGCATGCATTGGCATGACATGGTTTGATATTTTGCTTTAACCCGGTGGGGTATATTTCAGCTTTGTGAAGCTCCAAAAAGCAGTTCTTACATTTCATGAAATTTTGCTTTAACCTAGTAGGGTGTATTTCAGCTTTGTGAAGTACAAAAAGTAGTTCCTACATTTCAGTTTTTATTGTTATGTTGAATTAAAAGTTAAGCATTTCCATTTTCATTATTAGATTGTTTATCCACTCACTGAGACTTCCCCAAGTCTCACCCCTCACTCTTTCTAATTGCAGTTTTAAAAGTTGCATAGCTTAGAGATATGTTTCAACTTATGTATCAGTGCTTCTAATGGAGGAAGTATTTTTTTTTATGATGTTAGCTTGCAAAGGATATTTATTTTAAAAAGTATTGTACAGCTGAGTTAGTTAAATTAGAAACTATTATATATATATGTTATACTTTATTTTAGAAAATTATGTGTTAAAAGGATGGTTTAATGAATAGAATATATAAATAAAGTATGGTTTTGTAAGTTGGAAAACTTGAGGTTGGCATTGTGAAATGTTGAGAAAAGTTAAGATATTTGCTTTAGCAGGCAAAGAAGTTAAATTGAAATATTTTTGGTAGAAAAAAAAATTTGAGATAATTATTTTGAGCAGGCTTAAGTGATTCTTCAGTTTAGATATAGCATAGAAATTCCCTTAACCTTTAGATAAGGGTAGAGTGTGGCACCATCACCCGAATTTAGGGGTGGGGTGTTACACCAAGGGTGCATTGGTGGTGATGAAAGAAAGAAGACTGAACAACAACCTATACAAGATGGAGGGCTCAATTGTTATAGATAGTGCGGAGGTATCTACAACAGCATAGGAGAAGCAACTAGCCTACAAGCTATGGCACTATTGTATGGATCACTTAAGTGATAGGGGACTCATAGAGTTGAGTAGGAGAGGTCTGATTTCAGCACTTAGAAAGGAAGGCGATGACCTATGTGAGCTCTGTATCTATGGCAAGCAGCATAGAGTTTCATTTGCTAGTAGTACCAAGTAGAGTGAAGCTGTTTTGGACCTTGTTCACTCGGACGTATGGGGATTGGCACCTATTACATCTCAACATGGAGCTAGATATTTTGTCACCTTCATAGATGACTTCTTCAGGAAGGTTTGGATCTATCTGATGAGGGAAAAGTCAAATATTTTTATATGATTTAAAATCTAGAGAGCTGAGGTGGAGAAGGAGATAGGGTAGCCAGTGAAGTGCTTGAGGTTTGATAATGAAGGAGAATACGCCAGCCTAACATTCAGGAGATACCATGAGGAAAATGAAATAAAATGCTATTACATAGTAAAGATGACCCCTCAGTAGAATGGTGTCACAAAGAGGATGAATCGGACACTGACAGAGAGGCCAAAAGCTTGAGGCTGCAGGTATCACTGCCCAAATTATTTTGGGGTGATGCTTTTATTTATGCATGTTTTCTTATGAATAAGTCACCCCATAGAAAATTGAATGAAAAACTTTCAGAAGCTGTCTGGAGTGAAAAGAAGGTGGAGCTTGGCCACCTAAATGTGTTTGGCTATCCTGCATATGCTTTGATAGAAAAAGCCGATAGAAGCAAGTTAGACCCAAAGTCATGGAAGATGATATTCATTAGATTTCCATGAGGTGTGTAGAGTTTCTTACTATGGGATTCACAATCCCAGAGGTGTGTCATCAGTCGGAATATAAAATTTGATGAGAAGAGCATCGTGTTGAAATTGAAAAGTACAGATGGAGTTGTGAAGACAACACAGGATGGCATGGGACAGCTCTCAGATACAGGTGATTTACCCTTGACATCAACCTCGAGTCATGCTCAGTTTGAGGTTGAGTTAGGCAAGCATGATGATACACCTATGGAGGACTAGCATGGAGAGCGATCTATCCTTAGGGAAGTGCAAAAGCAGCCATAGGCAGTAGACTTGTATGATACCTCAAGGAGAGTGGCACTACATAAGTCGAAGTGCACTGTTCACAAATCGATGCGATATGGCATTGATGAGACTATTTTCTATGCTCTCATCACTGCCAATGGAGATCCAGAGAGCTTTGAGGAGGCCATGGAGAGTCTGGATCAAAAATCATGGATGCAGGCTATGATGGAGGAGGTGGAGTCTCTCAGGAAGAATTGGATATGACAGCTAGTAGATCTACCAAATGATGCTCAATCCATTGGCTCCAAATGGGTTTTCACCATAAAAAAGGCACCTTCAGAGCAAGGTGGAGTGAGGTACAAGGCCAGATTGGTAGCCAAAGGATACTCATAGAGAGAAGGGATTGATTACTCGAAGTCTTCTCTTCGGTTGTTAGACATATGTCCATCAGGGTGTTGTTGAGCATAGTTGCTGCTCATGACTTGGAGCTAGAGTAAATAGATGTTAAGACAGCATTCCTCCATGAAAATTTGGAGGAGAACATATACATGAAGCAGCCACAAGGCTTTAGGGAGCCTGGGTCAGAGTGAGAGGTCTGTTTACTAAAAAAATCACTGTACGGGTTGAAACAGTCTCCTAGATAGTGGTACAAGCGGTTTGACATATATATGAGAAGTATTGGCCTTTCCAGATGTGATCATGACCCGTGTGTATATGTGAGATATCTGAAAGATGGATCTTGGTTATGCTTACTCTTATATGCAGATGATATGCTAATAAGATGCAAGAGTAAGGAAGTTATGCAGGAGTTGAAAAGAACTTTGTCTTAAAAATTTGAGATGAAAGACTTGGGGCCTGCAAAGAAGATCCTAGGTATGAAAATTGTCAGAGATAGAACTAAGAGACTGCTACATCTATCTCAGAAAGGATATATCAAGAAGATCATAGAGAGGTTTAGTATGAAGGATGATAAATCGGCTGAGCTGCCACTTACCGAGCATATCAGACTCTCTAACATCATGTCACCACAGACTGAGATGGAGTATCAAGAGATGGAAAAGGTTCCATATGCTTCTGGTGTGGAAAGTATTATATACTCTATGCTATGTTGTAGGCCAGATTTAGCTCATGTAGTGAGTCAGGTGAGTAGGTTTATGGCTCAGATTGGAAAGGAGCACTGGAGAGTATTGAAGGGTATCTTTAAATACTTGGCAAGTTTAGTTGGGATCAGCATCTACTATGGTTAGCAAGCAGGTGCTGAGGAACATCCTAATATATCCAAGGAGGCTCGAGGGCTAATAGAGGAGTTTGTAGATGCAGATTTTGGTGGAGATGTGGATACTCGATATTAAACTATAGGTTTTATATTCAGCCTATATAGAGGTCCTGTCTCATGGAGATCTTGCTTGCAACCAATTACGGCCTTGTCCACTACTGATGTGGAGTACATTGGCATCACGAAGGCAGCGAAGGAATCTCTATGGTTGAAGGGCTTGGCGCTTGAGATGAGATTCCCATAGGATGCAGTCAGAATGTATTATGATAGTCAGAGTACTTTGGTGCTCGCACAGAACTCTATGTACCATGTGAGGACCAAGCACATTGATATTAGATACCATAGGATCAAAGAGTTAGTGGAGGATGGTGAAGTGGAGCTGGTGAAGGTTCACACCAAGAAAAATCTAGTTGATGTGCTCACAAAGGTACTTCCATAGAACAACTTTTATAATTGCATGGTATTGATTGGGTTGACAGATATAGTTGAGTTCACAAGGACTTGGAAACACCAAGGTAGAGTTTGTGAGCTCAGGTATGGAATTCTCAAGCCTTGGAAGCAGGTGGAAAGAGAGCAGAGAGCGAATGGAACCAGACATCAAAAATCATCAGCAAATGCTTTAGTTGAGCCGGCTTGGCTCTTGACTGAGCCGGCTCAAGCAGAAGTCAGGAAAGTGTATCAAGTTGATACACTGGAAGAGTTGGCTCGATTCCTGCCTGAGCCAGCTCGAGTGGAAGCCAAGCTGGCTCAAACCTTGAGACAACTCGAGCAAGAGACCAGAGAATGCTAATTCGAGCTCTCGCAGGAGACATCACCGTCGAGCCAGCCCAAATGCTGATCGAGCTGGCTCGAGCGGCGACCAGAACAGTACTTGGATTCTATTCTGGCTTGGGATTGGATTTAATCCTAGGGACTTGGGGCCTTGGTTTGTAAGGTCCTAAGGGGGCTAACCTAAGGATTGGGCTGGAATTTGTCCAATGGGTGTATGCATAAGAGACATGGGTGTACATGGGCTCAGTGAGTGCATCACATTAGGTTAGCTAGGAGAGTTTTTTGGTTAGGTCTTATTTGACCAGGTATATACATACACTATGTATTGAGTTTTGTAAACTAAGAAGCACGGAATCGATACAAGTCTTTTCTCCCTGAAATATCTCTCTCCCTCTCTCATTCTCTCCCTCTTCTCCATGCCCTAGGGTTTTCTAGGGTTTCAACAGATCAGCCATCTCTTTCCTTGGATCTTTGTTGTTATTTCTGCAATCTTCATGTAACAAAGATTTGTTCCCAACAATTGGTATCAGTGAAGGAACCAGATCTAGAATTTTAGGACTAGATCTTGAAACTTTTTCAAGATCAGGTAGCAGAAGACTAAAATAAATCAATATTTATTTATAAATTCTATAAAATATCCTAGATCTAAGATCTATTACATGATCATGGCATGTTATTAAATCAGAAATTAAAATCTGAGGAAGAATAATATGTTGATCATATCAACATGTAACTATACTACATCTAATGTAGCGATAAAATAAATAGATCAGATCTATTATCTGTGCAAGTTAGACGTTCTAACTTACTGATCTAGACTTAAGGATGATGTCATAAGCCACACATGCGTCCAGTCTCTAGGAGTTGTCCACATGAGCCCATGAGCACTATCAAAAATCCTGATGCAAGAAATCAGTACAGTATGCTAGTACTATACTAATCTTTCTTCGATGGTTGATCAGATGTCTTCTTCTTCTAGATTTGGACTCTTCCAAAGAGAAGAAGGTGGAGAGAAGGTTTCAGATATGAGACACTCTCAGAAAATCTAAAGAAAGAGGAAGGGAAGAGGTGAACACAGCAACCTTAGAAGAAGACCCTCTTCTTCTTCTCTTTGCTTTCACCTAGACACCTTGTTTGATGTCTATGAAACTCCAACACCCTAATGTTCTTTTTCTTTAATTTTCACACATCCCAAAGCTCTCTCAACGGTCTAGAATCATACCAAAAATCAGCCCAAAATTTCATCCTATATAAAGAGATATAGAGGAGTCCTTGTTGGGTCAAATTCTTAGACTAGGAAAGACCAAAATAGGCAGGTTGTTGGGGTGCCCAGCACTTGAGCACCCGCCCCCTTCTCATCCCATGCCATGGACCACCTGGTAGGTGCACAAAAAGTTCCTCTTTCTACCATAGAAAATCAAGAAAAAATAAGGTAGGGGGTGGCATACAAGAAAGGAATTTAAGTTGGTTGGGATTCAATCATATAGAGTCTAATTACGCAACAACTTGCCATTTATTTTGATCGGATCCATAACATATTCTAAACAAGTAGGAGAGGGAGAGAGAGGGGACATGCAAACATCAGAAAGAGAAGGGATTCCATGAAAAAATTCTGAAAAATAGGTGTAGGGAGGTGTTGGGACTAAGGTGGCGCAAGGAGGGAAGTTCCTAGTTTCACTAGGACTCTTATTTTGACTTGGTCAAACATGATTTCTCAAACCAAGTCAAACAAAAATTAATTCAACCTAATTAAATTAGATCCTAAACTAATTAAGTACTTATTTAAATTAGATTTAATTTTAATTTAATTTTTTAATTAAATTAGAAAATTGGGTTGACCCAAGTCCTAGTTGAACTAGGATCAGTTCTTTCTTGCACTTGGCTTATCCAATAAGCCAATTAGACTTGATCCAAACAAGGTCAAACAAAATCTAATTAAATTATATTTAATTAAACTTAATCTCAATCTTTTAAATTAATCAAATTAAGCTAATTAGCAATTGAATTGCTAATCGATCCTCCTGCAACACTTACACTAGGTTAAACATCAATCGTATTGATCGTTTAACCCTAAAACGATTCTCAATCGTTGATCAACTATCCAATCAGATCGTGAGCTCTAATGTGTGTAACCTTATAGGTCTAAACCTAAGCCAGTAGTATAGAAATAAATTTTTATACTAATCAAAGTGACCATCTAGCAATGATATCCGATGGTCGGATAGGTTGAATGTATAGAATAACATCATTAGAACCCATGTGGATATAGTTTTCATATAATTCATCCCCTTGACCAAAAAGCTCAAAGGACACCTTAGAGTTTAATTATCAACTCTGATAAGGTTGTCTACATTGTATTTCAAAATATTAAATCCATTTGATGGATTACTCTAGCCAAGATTTTGCTATATTGAAATACAGTGATACATTCTTCTCTAACTCTTGGAGTGGTCGATCCCATCTTGATCACACACCGACTTCGCATTTACTTGACTATGCCCAAAAGCCTTCCATTACTGAATTAAAAATTTAGTTAGTCTGGTAGTAAAGCACAGTGAGTTACTTGCAAGTCACTGAGATGATCTCAGGTCTAAGGGATACTTATACCTATATTCCATTAGAGACATTCTCGATAGCAGAATGCTCTGGAGTTGGTCACGTTCAATGATGATATACCCATACATCTCACCTGTATGCCATACCAGTGTCTCCACACTCCTTGGTTAAGAGAACAACCAACCTATATGGCATACAGTGATCTATGCTCGATAGACGCTGTCGTCCTACTTAACAGCCTATCATTTGGTTGTGAACAAATTTAAGGACTAATCGATAAATCCTCTTTTTATCGAAGCTAAATAGTCCTAAGGACTTTATCACAATAATGAAGTTCATTAGAAGATGAATACTTTATGATGAAAAATATTAAAAATATATTTTATTTATTAATAAATTAATTATAGATATAATGTAGCTCAACCATCAACAGACTGATGATTGGCTTTGGAACATATTTTCCAACAACTCCCACTTGTCCTAAAGCCACTCGACGCAGTATCTAATATCCATCTTCGACTTGTGGTTGTTGAACTCCTTTATCATTAGAACTTTAGTGAAGGGGTCAGCCAGGTTCTCCTTTTCATCGATCTTCTAAAGATCGACGTCACCTCGATCCACGATCTCCTGGACTAAGTGGAAGCGATGCAACATGTGCTTCATCCGCTGGTATGCCTTTGGTTCCTTCGCCTGAGCTATGGCACCAGTGCTGTCATATTAGAGTAGGATCGGACCATCTAGGAAGGATGCTACTCTAAGCTCGGTGGTAAACTTCCTCAGCCACACAGCTTCCTTCGTGGCATCTGATGTTGAGATGTACTCTTCTTTGCAAATAGAGTCTGCCACAGTATGCTGCTTGGAACTCTTCCATCGGATAGCTCCATCATTTAGAGTAAAGATATATCCCGACATGCTTCTGCTGTCATCATGGTCAGATTGAAAGCTGAAGTCTGTAAACCCTACAAGTTTTAGATCAGACTTGCCATAAACTAACCATTGGTCCTTAGTAATTCTCAAATACTTAAGAATGGTTTTAACCACTTTTCAGTGATTTTCTCCAGGATCAGACTAGTATCTACTCACTACTTCTAGTGAGTATGCCACGTCTGATCTCGTACATATCATGGCATATATGATAGACCCCACTGCTGAAGCATATGGGACTTTACTCATATGCTCTCTCTCTTCAGGAGTTGTCGGATAATCCTTTTTAGAGAGAGAAATTCCATGGCCTATCGGAAGATAGCCCTTTTTGAAATTCTCCATGCTGAACCTCTTCAGCACAGTATCTATGTATGTGGACTGGGATAACCCAAGCTTCTTCTTAGATCTATCCCTATAGATCTTCATCCCTAGGATGTAGCATGCTTCTCCCAAGTCCTTCATGAAAAATTATGATGACAACCAAACTTTTATTCCCTACAGTGCAGGATCATTTTCGATTAAAAGAATGTCATCCACGTACAAGATAAGGAATACTGCTATTGGACCATTTGCCCATTTGTAAATGCAAGGCTCTTCTCCATTCTTAACGAAGCCATACATTTTGATCACTTTATCAAAGTGCATGTTCCAACTCCGAGATGCCTGTTTCAGTCCATAAATAGATCTCTGAAGCTTGCACACCTTGGAATCATTTATGGATGTGAACCCCTTAGGTTGTATCATATACACCACTTCGGTCAACTCTCAGGAAAGTTGTCTTCACATCCATCTACCAAATCTCATAGTCCAGATGGGTAGTAATTGCAAGCATAATCTAAATAAATTTAAACATTGCCACAGGAGAGAACATCTCGTCATAGTCAATACCATAACATTAATGATATCCCTTGGCAACCAGATGGGCTTTATAGGTCTCCATCTCTTCGTCTGCATTCCTCTTCCTTTTGAAGATCCATTTACACCCAATGGGTTTAATCCTTTTGGGTGGGTCAATCAATGTCCACACATCATTGACCTTCATGGATTCTATTTCGAATTTCATGGCTTCAAGCCATTTCTCAGAATTGGATCTTTGCATAGCATCCATATAAGTGATTGGATCCTCATCATTCTCATCGAGTTCGATGGGATCACCATCTTGGACCAAGAAATCATTGTATCTATCTGGATGATATGGTACTCTATTGGATCACCTTAATGGTGCAGGTATACTAGGCTCCAGATCTAGTTTAACCAAATCTGACTCAAGTTCAGCTACAGGTGTTGATTTTTCTACCTATTGAACTTCATCAAGTTCAATCTTAGAGGTAATAGTTTCTTCATTAAGGAACTTCTTTTCTAAAAAGATTATCTTAAGGCTAGCGAATACCTTTTATTCTTCAGCATGGTAGAAATAGTAACCCTTACCTTCTTTGGGATATCCTATAAACATATACTTATCAGACCAAAATCTAAGATTATCTGTATGCAAATATTTGACATAGGTTGAATAACCCCAAACCTGTAGGTGAGAGAGTGTAGGTTTACGCCTAGTTCATATCTTATATGGAGTCTTTGTGACAGATTTACTTGGTATATTGTTCAATATATAAGATGTAATCTCAAGAGCATAACTCCAAAATGAAACAAGCAGACTAGCAAACCCCATCATGGATCGAACCATGTCCAATAAGGTTCGATTTCTTCTTTTCGATACACCATTATGCTATGGTGTGCTAGGAGTCCACTGTAAGAGAATCCTATTCTCTCCTAGATATGTCAAGAACTCACTGGATAGATACTCACCTCCTCTATCCGATCGAAGAGTTTTAATACTCTTTCCAATTTATTTTTCTACTTCACTTTGAAATCTTTCGAACATTTTAAATGAATCAGACCTATGTTTCATCAAATAAATATATCTATACCTGGATGGATCATCTATGAAAGTGATGAAGTAAAAATATCTACCTCTAGCATCAGTGCTTATTAGTCCACATACATCAGTATGTACTAGACCTAAGAGCTTAGTAGCTCTCTCATCATTTTCAGTAAAAGGTGACTTGGTCATTTTACTAAAAAGGCAAGATTCATAGGTTGGAAGTGATTCATAATCACTGACTTCGAGAATTTTCTCTTGAGTCAATCTATTTATCCTGCTCTTATTTATGTGACCTAGCCTACAGTGCCATAGGTAGATATCAGAGATATTATCTAATCTAGGGTATTTTCTAGAAGTATACATTACACTCATAGGATGTGATAAAATATAAATATCATCTTTTCATTGTCCTTGCATTATTGTAATGTTATTCATAATAATATCACAATAATCTCCTTTTATTAATAAATGATAACCATCTTTGGCTAAAAGGCCAATAGAGATTATATTCATCAGAAAGGAAGGACAATAATGACATTCATCTAAAGAAATGATATTAGTATTGAAAATGAGTTGAACTATTCCCATAGCTAGAACTAGAACAGACCTTCCATCTCCAATATTTAGGAATCGCTCATTATTTTCAAATTTTTTACTAACTTAAAGTCCTTGAAACGTATTGCAAATATGGACTGGACTTCCGATATCCAATACCCAAGTAGAAATATCATAAATAAAAAAAATATAAGGTGTTATCATATAACATCCTTGATCAGCAACTACTTGCTTATCTCTCTTATTCAGCCTATTGGGGTCATGAAAATCACGATACTGAGGATAATTCCTCTTCCAATGCCGCTGCTTCTTACAATGAAATCATTTTACCTGATCTAGGTTATTCTTGGACCTTATGTTTAAATTGAGCATAGAGGCCCCAATATGAACCACTTCGTGCTGCTGAACAACATTCAACTTTTGATACTTATTATTGAAGTTGGGTCCCATAAGTTAATCACTGTCTAACAATGAATGGAGAAACTGTGGTTTGGGTTTAACTGCATAAAGGAGAACCAAAAGCCTAATTAGTAATTGATTCATTAAACCTAAAGATTCGGACTTTAATCAAAAGATTTTTTTCACTATTTTGTTCAAATTGATAGCCTCTATCTCCAATTCGAGGAATTACCTAAATTTCTTAGTGGGTACTAGAATCCACATAGACTGCATACAAGCCCAACTATGATTGGTCAACCCATGTACATCTAAGGATAGGTTCATAATCAATTATTTTTTTAAATATTTTTTAGTATTTTAATTTTGCCTCAAGTTTCTTTTCAGCAAGCTAGGACCTCTACTGAAAGTTCTGGTTAGGTCCAACCATTAACATGATCATACTTGGTCCATCTAACTAATGAATGATTAAGCCCAACTATGGTTGGTCAACCTAACCATCATTTAGAGACATGCATCCAAGAAATCATATTATGAATGATAATTCTATTAGCAGATAAGCACTAGGCCTATGGGTCTCCAATGATTATCCAACTAATGGATCCATTATCATCTACTTAATAGGAGGCTATGATCTAGTTATCATCATAACTATTTTATTTTAAGAACCTAATAATTTAAGAGGATTTAATTGATTTGATTTAGAGAGAGAAGGTCAGATGTACTAGCTAATCTTGATCCTCCCACTGGCTTCACCAAGTCAGATTAAGGGAGACCATTAATAGGCTGGTCTAGGAGCACCTAAATCAATCACACTAATTTACCTAGCTGACATACGTTAACTCAAATTGCCAAGTGATCTGATCAAAATATAATCTCACCAAGAAGGCCAGGTAAGTGAGATTGATGGAAGGATCTGCCAAAGCTTGCCTTAGACACCATAAAAAATGGTCAGGTAAGCAGGTTGCTAATTAAAAATCATCGATCGTATGTGCCAGACTTATCTTAGACACCAACTAATTTAATTAGTCTTTATTAGATCAATCTAACAATTCGAGCTATACCATGAAGCCAAGAATCAAGTCTATTTGGTTCTTGTTAAAGATATGGACATGACCAACTACAACTATTATAATTGATCTAGAGAATTCTTGACCTAATCTAAGACAACAATTGATTAAATTTAGTCAATTCTCTAATTTAGTCCATTCTTTAATCTAACCTTAGGTCTAACCCAATTAATGGACCTAACCTCTACTAACCTATTTAACTCAATGTGTTATGATTTGTGTGTTAGGATCTTCAATTCACAATCCTAGATCCTAATCAAACAACTTCTTAATTCTTAATTAAATTTTGGGCTGAGGGTTGGGATTTGATTTTTTAAAAATAGTTTTTATATTTGTAAAATATTTTTACAATATGGTTCTACCAACTAAGTTGAATCTTTGATTCACAATCAATATACAAGTAAGATAAACATAAAACTACTCTAGATCTAATCTAAATAAATTCATGTAATTGAAATAGTTTCAATTCCAATCAATCATAAATTATCTTAAATCAAATCTAACATATTTATGATAATTAAAATTAGATTAAAATACTTTAATCAAATCATAAAATATCTTAGATTTAATCTAAAATTTTATGATCAATTTTAAATCAGCACGTACTAGGACAACCTTTCCATTGTAAGGGATAAACCTTACAGCAGGATAACCTTATATCAGTCTGTACAATCTAAAAATTTTATTTTTAGATATAAAACTATTTTAAATCTATTAAATTATAAATAAAATTAGATCAAATCTAATAAATTTATGATTAGAAGTAGATCATCATGAACTAGGACAATCTTTCCACTGTAAGGGATAAATCTTATAGCAGGACAATCTTATATCAGTTTGTGTGATCATGATTTTTAATTCTAGATTTAATAATTAGATTATAAATTAGATATAATCTAAAAAATAATCTTAAGATGCATAAATAATCATAAAATAATCAACCTAGGCTCTGATACCAATTGAAGAAATCAGATCTAGGGTTTCAAAGCTAGATCTTGAAACTTTTTCAAGATCAGATAGCGGAAGACTAAAATAAATTAATATTTATTTATAAATTTAGAAAAAATGCTATATCTAAGATTTATTATATGATCATGGCATGTTATTAAATCAAAAATTAAAATCTGAGGAGGAAGAATAATATGTTGATCATATCAACATGTAACTATCCTACATCTAATGCAGCTATAAAATAAATAGATCAAATCTATTACCTATGCAAGTTAGACGTTCTAACTTACTAAACTGGGCTTGAGGATGATGTCACAAGCCGCACACGTATCTAGCCTCTAGGAGTCATCCACACGAGCCCATGAGCACTATCAGAAATCCTGATGCAGAAAATCAGCATAGTATGCTAGTACTATATTGATCATTCTTCGATGGTCGATCAAATGCCTCCTTCTGAATTTGGATTCTTCCAAAGAGGATAAGGTGGAGAGAAGGTTTCAGATGTGAGACACTCTTAGAAAATCCAAAGAAAGTGGAAGGAAATAGGTGAACACAGCAATTTTAGAAGAAGACCCTCTTCTTCTTCTCTTTGCTCTCACCTAGACACCTTATTTGATGTCTATGAAATCCCAACAACCCAATGTTCTTTTTCTTTGATTTTCATATATCTTAAAGATCTCTCAATGGTTTAGAATCTCACTAAAAATTAGCCCAAAATTTTATTCTATATAAAGAGATATAGAGGAGTCCTTGTTGGGCGCCCTCTTCTCATCCCATGCCATGGACCACCTGGTAGGCACACAAAAAGTTTCTCTTTCTACCATAGAAAACCAAGAAAAAATCAGGTAGGGGGCAGCATACAAGAAAGGAATTTAAGTTGGTTGGGATTCTATCATATAGAGTCCAATTACACAACAACTTGCCATCTATTTTGACCGGGTCCATAACTTAATCCAAATAAGTAGGAGAGGGAGAGAGAGGGGACATGCAAACATCAGAAAGAGAAGGGATTCCATGAAAAAATCCTAAAAAATAGGGGTGTAGGGGGGTGTTGGGACGTTGGTAAGGTGGCGCAAGGAGGGAAGTTCCTAGTTTCACTAGGATTCTTATTTTGACTTTGTCAAACATGATTTCTCAAACCAAGTCAACCAAAATTAATTCAACCTAATTAAATTAGGTCCTAAACTAATTAAGAACTTATTTAAGTTAGATTTAATTTTTTAATTAAATTAAAAAATTGGATTGACCCAAGTCCTAGTTGAATTAGGACTAGTTCTTCCTTGCACTTGGCTTATCCAATAACCCAATTAGACTTGATCCAATCAAGCCCAAACCAAATCTAATTAAATTATATTTAATTAAACTTGATCTTAACTCTTTGGCATAATCAAATTAAGCCAATTAGCAATCAAATTGCTAATCAATCCTCCTACAACACTTGCACTAAGTTAAACATCAATCGTATTGATCGTTTAACCCTAGAACGATTTTCAATCATTGATCAATCATCCGATTAGATTGTGAGCTCTAATATGTGTGACCTCATAGATCTAAACTTAAGTTGATAGCATAGGATTAAATTTCTATACTAATCAAAGTGACCATCTAGCAATGGTACTCGACAGTCGAATAGGTCGAATGTGTAGAACAACATCCTTAGAATCCATGTGGATATAGTTTTTATATAATTCATCTCCTTGACCAAAAAGCTCAAAGGACAACTCTAAGTTCAATTGTCAATTCTAATCAGATTGTCCATACTGTATTTCAAAATATCAAATCTATCTAATGGATTACCCTAGCCAAGTTTTTGCTATATTGAAATATAGTGATACATTCTTCTCCAACTCTTGGAGTGGTCAATCCCATCTTGATCACACACAGATTTTGCAAGTACTTGACTATGCTTAGAAGCCTTCGATTATTGAATTAAAAATTTAGTTAGTCTGGTAGCAAAGCATGGTAAGTTATAGTGATACATTCTTCTCCAACTCTTGAAGTGGTCAATCCCATCTTGATCACACACCAACTTTGCAAGTACTTGACTATGCTCAGAAGCCTTCGATTACTGAATTAAAAGTTTAGTTAGTGTAGTAGTAAAGCACGGTGAGTTGCTTGCAAGTCACTAAGGTGATCTCAGGTCTGAGAGATATTTATACCTATATCCTATCAAAGACATTCTCGGTAGTAGAATGCTCTGGAGTTGGTTATGTTCAATGATGATATATCCATACATCTCACCTATATGCCATACCAGTGTTTCCATACTTCTTGGTTAGGAGGATAACCAACCTATATGGCATACAGCGATCTATGCTCGATAGACACTATTATCATAATTAATAGCCTATCATTTGGTCATGAACAAATCTAAGGACTAATCGATAAATTTTCTCTTTATCAAAGCTAAATAGTCCTAAGAACTTCATTACAATAATGAAGTTTGTTAGAAGATGAATACTTTATGATGAAAAATATCAAAAATATATTTTATTTATTAATAAATCAATTATAGATACAATCTAGCTTAACCGTCAATAGGCTGATGATTGGCTTTGGGACACATTTTTCAACAATCATAGCAGTATTGATTATTTTGCTGGAGGATCCTGCTGGAGCCGCCCCCACCTCCAGTCCGGACTTGTTTTGTAGGTTTTGATGGCAATCTCATCATCTTCTACTTCAGCCAATTCTGGCATCCATAATTTTTTGCACCAGTAGGTATCAACAAAGAGTAGAAGCAGAGGCTTTGGGTAGACCATCAGACAGTAGATAGCGGTTGTTTTAGGGGGTTTCCTAGAGAGAGAGCTTTGTGAGAGAGTGCTTCTTATTGAAAGAGAGTAATTAGTGTAGAAGAATTGAGGGTGTGATTTCCTCTTGTAAATTTTCTTTCTTTTCTCATAGTGAAACTTGCATGCTCCATGGAGGCAAGTCTTAGCTTAATCCATATTTTTTATTATATCTTATTTTTATTTATTATTTCTTCTTTATTTCTATCATAATAAGTGGTATCAAATCTTCAATAATTGATATCAGAGCTAGGCAGTACCAGAGCATAGGTTGTGGTAGTAGTGATCAAGATTGAAGAAGATAGAGAAATCAAGCTTAATCAAAGTGAAGATCAATGAGTTTGATGGAAAGAGTAATTTCTCCTTGTAGCAAACATGGGTGAAGAACGTGCTCATCCAACAAGAGTTGATCGATGCTCTTTTATGTGAGGAGATGTTAGCTATCATGAAGGTGCAGGATTGAAGGCGACTCCAGATGCAAGCAGTGAGTATGATCCACTTGTATCTAGTGGATGATGTGGTGATTCATATACTTGGCAAAATTTCTCCGATGGCGAAGTGGGTGAAGCTCATGGAGATGTACATAGTGAAGTTACTCATCAACATGCTCTTCCTATGAAAGTAGTTTTACCAACTACAGATGATCGAGGGGCAGGGTGTGCGAAAGCATCTCAACAACTTGCAGAAGATCCTTACCGATCTCCTCATCATTAGCATGAAAGTTGAAAAGAAGACCAATACATTGCTCCTGCTTTCATCGCTTTTATCTTCTTTTGAGTCCTTGGTAACTGCTCTTCAAGTGGGAAAGAGCACCACTGAGATGGAAGAGGTATTCTATAATTTTTTAGAATGAGGTTCTCAGGTGAGAGAATCGAGCCTCGAGTTCAGGTGGCAACTCGGCATTGATGGTGTATGGAGATGATGGTGATAGAAGATGGAGCGGTAGGAGATCGTGTGGTAGGCGGTTCAAGTTTATGATGAGAGACTATAGTAAAATAAGATGCTATCGATGTGGTGAGTTAGGACTGAAGGAAACAAGCAATCTGTATCGCATGGCCAGGAGAAAAAATTGAATAGATAAGAATTTAAGGTTTTCATAATGTTTATGAAACCATACCTTAATTCGTAGTGGAAGATTTGATCAAGGTAGAAGCTCCTGATGCTTGATGCTCTACGAGATCCAGATAGCGGATCCTCTACTTCGCATGCATGCCAAGCTCTGTAGGATGTTGGGAAATGTGTCCTAAAGCCAATCATCTAAGTGGTAGATGATTGGAATTGGTATATGAATTATCTAATAATAATAGTTATTTGGTAAGTTCATCATAAAAGTTTCATCCTCCTTAAATGAACTCCTAAATTATGATGAAGTTCTTAGAACCACAATCAATCGATAAAGGAGGATTTATCGGATGGTTCTTAAATTGTTCACCATCAAATGATAAGTTATTAATAAGAATGATAATTTATCGAGTGTAGATCGCTGTATACCATATGCATTGATGGTTCTCATAACCAAGCGATGTGGAGACACTAGTATGGCATCTAGGTGAGATATAGGAGTACATCTACACTGAACGTGACCAATGTAGCACTCTATAGTCAAGAGTAGCTAGCTAAGGCTAATGGATATAAGTGTTCCTCCAACCTGAGATCACCATGGTGACTTGCAAGCAACTTATTGTACTTTGGTATCGGACTATCTGTATTTTTAATATAGGTTCAAAAGATTTTTAGGTATAGTCAAGTATCTATTAAGTCAGTGTGTGAGTCAAGATGGGATTAACCACTCTTGATCAACTTCAAGAAGAGAATGTCTAGCTATATTTCAATTTAGCAAAACCTAGGCCTGGATAATCCTCGTGAGGTGTCACGGGATTTGCAAAATTTTGAGACATAATAGAGATGACTTGTATGAGTGTTTGACAGCATGCTCGAAGTTATCTTGAGCATTATTGGTCAAAGGGATAAATTATGCGATAACCATAGGCCAGGGTTCTAAGAATGTTGCTTTGCATACATTAGACCTCTCCGAACATCGGGTACCATTGCTAGATGGTCATTTCGATTGGTACATAAATTAATTTCTATTCTACCAGCTTAGGTTTGAACCTATGGGGTCACACATATTAGAGATTGTAAGCTGATCAGATGGTTAATCGGCGATTGAGAATCGTTCTAAGGTCAAACTATCAATGCGATTGATGTTTGACCTGATGCAAGTGTTGCAGGAGGATCGATTAGTAATTAGATTGCTAATTAACTCAATTTGATTGAGCAGTTAGGCTGAGATCAAGTTTAATTGAATTAAATTCAATTAAAATTAATTTATACTTAATTAGATTAAGTCTAATTAGTTTATTCGATAAGCCAATTATAAGAGAGAACAAGTCCTTGTTAGACTAGGACTTGAGTGCACCCAATTTCTAATTTGATTAGAAATTAAACTAGATTTAAATTTGAATAAATATGATTTAATTAGGCTCCTAATTAGATTAGGATAGCTTATTAAATAGGTTGACTCAAAACTATTTTGAATTGGGTTCAAATGGTCTTGACCTACTCAAAATAGAAGAGTCCTAGTTAGACTAGGACTCCTCCTTTCCTTGTGCCACTTAAAAGCCCATGCCCACATTTAATTCCAGAAAATTATGTGAATTATTCCATGCCAATAAGATCTTCTCCACGCCCCCTACTTATAGTTTTTGGAATTCAATTTGACTTGGTCAAATTTGGATGTTTGAATGAATCAAACTTTGAAGAGTTTTAATTTGTTAAAACTCTTCCCTTCTCTTTGACTTTTCTTGTCCACTCCCACCTAGGTTTGTGTGCCTTCTCTCCTATATTTTTGGCATTGGATTTAAGTTCTCCATGCACAAAAATCAGGGGGAGGCATCCAAGAGTTGGACGCCCCCCAAACTCCTCCTTGGTTTCCTATTTTGACTAGGTTTTGACTTAGTCTAGTAGATATAAAAGGGAGGATGCCTCCTTTCAGTTATATAACATGAAAAATCCCATAAAAATCATAGAAAACTAGAGGAAAAGGAGGAGGAGGTGTGGGAAGCTTAGGAGGCCATGATCCTTGGAGAAAAGGCTTTGATCTTGACATCAAATGTTGATGTCTAGAAGAAACAAAAGAAAGAGAAAAATTATTTTCTCTTATGGTTTTCTTTTGTAGTTTTTTCTTCTTATTTTTCTATAATTTTTCTATGAAAAAAATTTGAAAGATAGAGGAAGAGGACGTGTGAATTCATGCTCTAAGAAGTTGGGGCATGGTAGTCTATTTTGGGATGTGATATGATCATATCTTGATGTGAGAAGAAGAAGAAAAGAAAGTCTTCTCTTAGGGTTTTCTTGAGAGGCCTTCTTCTCCATTTTTTTGTAAGGTTTTTACCTTCAGAAAAACAAAAGAAGAAAGGGCTTTTGAGCATGAAAAGTAATTGAGGAGAAGGTCCCCTCCTGTCCCAGCATGGAGATGGATTCAGGACATCAAAGGTTGATGTGCTGAAAGAGAAGATCTATCTTCTCTTAGGACAGTTTTTGGAGTTTTTATTTCCTGATTTTTGGGAGATCCAAGAGTTGGATTTCTCCCTTAATCCTCCTTATGTTCTTCATCTCTTAGAGGGTCCAAGAGATCTGAAGAACATTATTTTGATTAACCATTAGGAGGGATCCGCGAGAAGCTAGCACTCGAGTGGATCTTCGTTCGACGAACCTTCGATTTTATTGTAGCCTCGTGTGGACTTTCTGTAGAGGCCGGATGCGTGTGTGGCTTCAAGCAATAAGAGTAACATTTGGAATCAACCGTGGAGTTCTCAATCCATGCAAAGGTAAGAGATCTGATCTCTTGGTGACCTAGATGTGATTTAGGATTTGATCTAAAATTATTCTAGATCTAGGTATTGATTTGATCAATACCAATTATGATTAATTTATTTTTAGATTTATATTTACATCATAACATATTATAGATCCTTGATGTAGGATTTTTTAATTTGATTACATGCATTTGTAGATTAAGTAGTTTAATCTATGTCTTCCACTGCTTTTATTTCGAAAATATTTTGAAATCTATGCATGAAACCCTGCATGTTTTCCAATATAGGAAAGATGGATGAAGATGAACTATCTTCAACAGGGAAGGAGGAGAGACTTGAAATCTAATCTCAAGCTAGAAGGCTTCCACATGCCAAGGAAGAAGAGGGGAAGCACCATGCTAGGAGAAGGGGGCATCTAAGGAAAGAAGGGTGCCAGAGACTCTCTCTCTTGCTCTCCAAAAATTCTCCATGCCCTAGGTCACACCCATAAGTGACCACCCATGCTTCCATGCCTCAAGGGTCCCTCCTTATATAGATGAAAAGTCCTAAACCGAATCAAGTCCACATAAAATATGAATCCTTCATCAAATCAAATTTGATGAGTCATGAGGATCAAATCCTATTCCAAAAAGGAGACCTATAAGAGAAAGGTTGGTGCCACCTATCTCTCTCTTTCTTTGCCGCCAGCCAAAGATAAAGATCCCTTCTTGGTCGGCCATAATGAGAGAGAAACCCAGGGAGATTATGAAGAAAAAGTCTAGGATTTCTAGCATGTATTTTAAAATTTTTTCAAAATAGATCATTTAAAGTAATAAATTAATCAAATTAATTTATTAAAATATATAAATAAATCTAATCTAGGACCTAATGACATAATCTATGCAATCATATAAATCTAAAAAATTAAATATTAAATAAAATAATGATGTTGATCATATCAACATCAAACCAAAACTAGATCTAATCTAGTGGGCGAAAGAGATCGAATCTCTTTTACCTTTCACAAGTCGGAATCACCACTTATTGATTGATCTGAGGCAAGGATGTCACTTCAAGCCATACATACGTTCGATCTCTATGAAAAATCCATATGAAGTTTTGATCTTGATCCGAAGTCCAGTAACTAAAAATCAGCATAGTATGCTAGTACTGTGCTGATCTTTCTTCGACGATTGATCACAAATCTTCTTCTTCAATAACTTGGACCCTCCAAGAATTAGAGGAGATTGGAAGGATTTGGGAGAGCAAAAATCCTTCTAAAATCTCACAAAGAATAGAGGAAGAAGAGAACTAAAGATCCCTAAAGAAGAATCCTTTCTTCTTATGGCTTTTTCTCTCGCCAGGACATAACAATTTGTGTCTTATCAAAACCTCATGCCCAAGAACACTTTGCATTCAAGACTCATACAGCCAAACCCTCTCTCAAAGATGAATTTTTTGTAGAAATTTCAGCCCCTAACTCCATTTAAATAAAGAGATAGAGAGGAGTCCTTATCTAGGTTAAACACATGGAAAGGAATGTCCAAATTGGATAATATTTGGGGCACCCAAGGGGCGCGCAACTCTTGGGCACCTCCAAATTTTTTGACGTGGAGTACTTGAAAGTGGCACATGATCCTTCCTCTTTCTCCCATGAAAAAAATCAAGAAGAAATCAGAAAATATTGCACCATAATAAGGATAAGAAAAGGTATATTGTCAAACTCTGTCCAACAGAGTCCTAGGACAGAACAACTTGCTTGTTTTGATCTATTCCATAAATAATTTTCTTCTAAAAAAGGTGGGAGGCACAAAGAGGGTGTGCACTTTCTCTGGGCATGAGATTTTTCATGCAAATTCTAAAGGAATAGGTGTCGGAAGGCAAGGTGGCACAAGGAGAGAGAGTCCCAGTCTGATTGGGACTCCTTATTTTGACTTGGTCTAACTAATTTTTGAATCCTATTAAATTAAAACTTGTGCAACCCAATTAAGGATGATCTAGTCCAACTAAAAGACTAATTAAATTAGATTAAATTAAATTTAAATCTGATTTAATTTTTAATCAAATTAGAAATTAGGTGCACTCAAGTTCTAATTGAATAGAAATTTATCCTTCCTTGCAATTTGCTAATCCCATAAACCAATTGGACTTGATTCCTTTGCAGCATCGGATGCCGTGATATACTCCACCTTGTAAATAGGGTTTGCCAAAATGTGTTGCTTAGAGCTCTTTCAGTAGACAACTCCATCATTTAGGATAAATATATAATCCGACATGCTTCTGCCATCATCATAGTCATATTGAAAGCTGGAGTCTATAAACCCTACAAGTTTTAAATCTGACTCACCATAAATCAATCAATAGTTCTTAGTATTTTTTAAATACTTAAGGATGGTTTTCACCATCTTTCGATGGTTTTTCTTTGGATCAAATTGGTATCTACTTACTACTTCTAGTTAGTATGCCACATCTGGTCTCGTACATGTCATGGCATATATGATAGATCCCACTATCGAAGCATATGGGATTCTACTCATACACTCTCTCTTTTCATGAGTTGTCAGATAATCCTTCTTAGAGAGAGAAATTTGATGGCTATTGAAAGATCATCCTTCTTGAAATTCTCCATGCCGAACCTTTTCAGTACAGTTTCTATGTACGTGGACTGGGATAACCCAAGCATCCTTTTAGATCTATCCCTCTAGATCTTCATCCTTAGGATGTAGGATGCTTCACTCAAATTCTTCATGGAGAATTGAGATGACAGTCAAACTTTTATTCCTTACATTATAGGGACGTCATTCTCGATTAAGAGAATATCATCTACATACAAAATAAGAAATATCATTGTCGGACTATTTGCTCACTTGTAAATATAGGGCTCTTCTCCATTCTTAATGAAGCCATATGTTTTAATCACATTATCAAAATGCATGTTGCAACTCTGAGATGCCTGCTTCAATCCATAAATGGATCTTTGTGAAAGGAATATGCCCTCAAGCCAATCAAAATTTGCATTTTGATGGGCTATTATTTTATCTTCCAAACTCATGTAATAATATTTTTAAATAAATAAAAATATTTATTTTATCATAAGCTGCATCTTAAGTATTTATTTAAGATTATGATGAACCCCATAAATTAGGACTATGATTTTAGGGTAATGATTAGATCATACCAGTGAGATCTAAAATCTTAAAATCCTAACTTAAATATTCCTAATCGATGGAATATTGAGTTGGGGATCAATGTTTTTAGAAAGATTGGCACATTCTATGTATACTTATTGGAGAGGATGATTAATCTCACAATCACTTATGTATGACACTAATATAAGAATGTGGATGTTCATTGAAGAATGAGTTCACTGAATTAATCCAAGTCGAGAACATCTAATGGAGTCTTATCTACGTATCAATAGATGATTCTTGATAAGTGGTATAAATATAATAATAAAAATATTAAATTATAAAATAAATTAATTTATTTTTTAAAAATTAATATTTTTATTAATTTTATGTAGGAAAGAAGGCCATCAGTGTGAAGATCTGAATTTTTTGATTCAAATGAAATAAATTTCAAGCTAAACAGACTTCAAACAAGTCCGAAATCAATTTTCAAAGGACATGAAAAAAATAAAAAAATTAAATTAATTAGTCGGCCAGTCTAGACCAACCCGATTTAGAAAACCAACTCAGTCGGTCCGATCAAACTACAAACAGCCAAGCACAAATAAACCTGGCCTACTGACATCATGCTGACGTTAGAAACCATCGCAGCTCATGGTGAGCTGCTACAATAACCTGGCCAGGGACAAAACAAAAATTTCACACAGAGCAACGTGCACTGATTCGCTGGCAAACATAGTGGTCCATGGTGAACCTGATTCACGCACAGTCTACTTGGGGCAATTTTGCAATCCAACGATCAAGCGGCTTTCAATTTTGATCTAAGGGCTGAGATTTGGGCATTGATGGACGGTAGATCTAGCAGCCTGTCAGGATCCAATGGACGAGGTTCATCCCGACTTTAACTAAGCTACAGAAGCCATATTCTATGCGATCGTGTAGCCCAGGTTGATCATCAAGAGGATTTGATGGTTGAGGATAATTACAACTAGAATTAAATTTTAAAAAGGATTTTTAAGTGATTTTTGAAGCATTGGATGCTAATATAAAGGCCAAAAATAACCAGGGCTCTCTTTGACTTAGTTTAAGAGTTTTAAACCCATTTCCAATGGGATTTCGACCAAAAAAATAGTTCTTTAGGCTATAAAAAGCCTGATGTCAAGAGACCTGGGGGAGTCTGGAGAGAATAGAGAGGAGAAACATAAAGCAACATCAGATAAACAGAGCGAGAGAAGAGAGGGTTGGTGATCAACAAGCTAGGATCTTTTTTAAGGGAAAATTTGATAAGAGAAGAGCCTTCCTCCCTTCTTCCTTCTTTCTTCCTCACAGCTCATCTTCGACATCCAGCACATCTACTAGAAGCAACTCTTTTCTTCTTCAAAGTTCTCCACGCCAAGAGCAACGGATGATAAATTTTAGCAACAAGCAATTATTTGTTTGGATTTTATATGGTTTTTATTTAATTTGCTATTTTTGATCTTTTTATCATGAACTAAATTTCTTTTACTAAGGCTAAGATGTAGGCACTATTTTAACACAATATTCAGTATGATTTGCTTTTAATTTTATATTTTATTCATTAGAAGTATATAAATCTGCTCTTAATGCTTTTAGATTACTGGCCATCTTCTAATTGATTTAATGAATATAGATGATATGGACCAAGTACGTCTATGTCGATGCTTCTTGATTTATATATCCTATACTTGAATCAAATTAAGATTCTTATGCATACGAAAATTTTAGTGCACTTTGAAAGCAGCGTATTTTAATTAGAGGATTTCATAAAACTTAAAGCATCAGTATTTATTTAAATTATAGCTAGACCAAAAGGTAGTTAATAAATATTAATAGTCTTGCTATGCCTGGACCAAAGGGTAGTAAATATCTTAGGAGACTCCACCATCACATGAAATAAAATTAATCTAATTATCTGAATATTATATTGATTGAGTTGGTGAACTGATTGTCTTAGTAACCTATTAGTCTTGAATTAAACCCTAATAATTATACTCTCTCTATTTTCTTATAATTTATTAATTTATTTCTTTATTTTTTCTTATTTTTCTTAATTCTCGTATATCAATTCTCTAAATAAAGCTTAGGAAAGAGTTTTTTAGTACTTATTTTTCAATCCTCTTGGGATGATACTTTATTCATACACTTTATTACTTGATCGATTGGTACACTTGCCATATGATAGATTTACATGCATCAAGTTTTTGGTGCCATTGCCAGAGATTTTGTCTAAAACAATATTAAAATTTTGATCCTTGCTTTACTTTAAAATTTTATTTTTAATTTTTATTCTTATTTTATTTTTAAGTTTATGTTCGATGCATGACACATATTGGACATAATGATTTAGTACCTTTTGATCCAAAAATAGAGAGGACCATCAAAAGACTACAATAAGAAAGAAATATGGCAGTTAAAGATCATAACGACATCAATCTAGGATTGGATATGGTGATCGAGGGATGGCAAGAAGCTATTCGAGTGGCACATCGTCCATTAAATGACTACATTACACCATCTATAACCGATACAGCTTCGAGCATCAGGAGACCATCTGTACGAGCAAACAACTTTAAAATAAAATTGGTGATGATTCAGATGATTCAATCAACTATCCAATTCAATGGACACGTGCATGATGATCCGAACGTCCATATTTCTAATTTTTTTGAACTTTGTGATACTTTCAAAATTAATGGGGTGTTGGATGATGCTATTAGATTAAGACTTTTTTCTTTTTCTTTGTGGGACAAAGCTAAAAGTTGGCTTCATTCTCTTCCTGCAGGTTCTATCATTCCTTGGGATGCCCTAGCCCAAAAATTCTTAGCCAAGTACTTTCGACCTTCCAAGACTGCAAAGATGCGCAACGATATCACTTCTTTTGTATAGATGGACATGGAGTCATTATATGAGGCTTGGGAGTGTTTTAAGAAACTACTGAGAAGATGTCCACACCATCAATTATGCATTTGGCTTCAGGTATAAACTTTTTATAATGGTTTATCTCCGACTAATCATTCTATGATTGATGCAGTAGTAGGAGGTACCATTAATCAAAAAGTAGAGGAAGAAGTCATTAATTTGATCGATGAGATGGCATCAAATAGCTATCAATGGCAAGCAAATCATATGATGCCAAGAAGACTAGTAGCTGAACATGGAGTAGATAGCATCATAACTTTGATAGCAGAGATTGTAGCTCTTCGGGTTGAACTCAACAACTTGAAGGAAGCAGCTATGCATGTACAAAGCATCACTTATGAGCTATGTGGAGGAGGGCATGATACAAACGAATGCCAGATAGGTAATCCCTTTACTAAAGCCTCTAATATAGCTAACTATCTTAGTAATTTTTTTAGGCCTTAATAAAACAATTCCTACTCCAATACATACAATCAAGGGTGGAGGCAGCATTCGAACTTTTCATGGAGCAATCAAAATAAAGCACAACAATCACCCTCAGGATTCCAAGCACTTGAAAAGAAGCTCAATATGGAGGAGCTGCTTATTAAATTTATGCAGAATCAAGAAGCAGCTATGAAGAATATGGAGACAAAATTCATGCAAAGTCAAGAAGCGGCCATAAAAAATCTAAAAATCAAGCTCAGACAAGACCAAACAGCGGCAATTCAAAACTTGAAGATGCAAGTAGATCAAATGGCCAAGATAATCTCCGAAAGACCGTAGGGATCCTTGCCTAGCAACATGGAGATCAATCCAAGGAAGCAAGTCAATACTATCACCATAAGAAGCGATAAAGAGCTGGAGGAGCCACATCCAGACAAAATGACTAAAGAGCCAACTGCAAATAAGAAACAACCAACTAAAGTTCGTCAGTCACCTAAACAACCAGCAAATGGATGGTCTTTAGATATAAAGTTTGTCGATCCAAATGTGAGGCCCTATAAGCTACCACTATCATTCCTAGAGAGACAAATACAGCATCCATATAAAGAATTTTCTAATTTTTTTACTATTTAAAGAATTTACATATTGATATTTTTTTTATAGATGCTATCACTTAGATGCCCATGTATGCCAAGTTTCTTAAAGAAATTTTATCAAATAAGAAGAAGCTGAAAGAGCATGAAAGAATAAATCTGAATGAAGAATGCTCAGCAAGTCTTCAAAACAAATTACCATAGAAGCCAAAAGATCTAGGGAGTTTTACTATCTCTTGTGTTATTGGTGATTGTAGTTTTGATAAAATTTTATGTGATTTAGGAGCAAGTATTAATCTTATGCCTTTTTCTATTTTTAGGAAGCTGGGTCTAAGAGAACCAAAGCCTACCACTATCTCTCTTCAGTTAGCTGATAGATCCATCAAATATCCGAGAGATATAATGAAAGATGTTTTGGTAAAGGTAAACAAGTTTATTTTTTCTATTGATTTTATTGTTCTTGATATGGAAGAGAATATTAATGTACCCCTTATCTTAGGGAGACCCTTTTTTTTAGCTACTGGAGGAGCTTTAATAGATATTCAATAAGAAAAATTAATTCTTAGAGTCCAAGATGAACAAGTTACTAATGATGATCAAACTTATTTTCTAATTGATATTATTGATAAATTAGTATATGAGAATTCTATAGAAAATAGGTTTGAGACTAGTAAAGCTAGTAGTGTCCAATTGAAAGAGAGTTCAGCCAAACATGAAAGTATACCAATTGAAGTGGCACCGAATTGATTCAACCCAAAGCTCTAAGAAAGTCAAGCTGAAGACTATAAATCAGAACTACTAGATAGGTTTTTTTTTTTCTTTTTAGTTTTGATCCTTTTCTTTTTTTTTCTAGTTTCTTGTTGCTCTTTTATTGCTTTGGTGTGTGTTTTCAATTTTGCAAAAGAAAAAAATCAATGAGAGCTCATGCCAAATTTTAGAGATTCAAAGAACTAGTCTAGACCAATAGTACATCAAATCAGGTGTATTCTTTTCTGTCCTTCATTGCACCCTTTATTTTTCTTTCTCCATTGAGATAATGTAGAATAAGTTGGGGGCAGAAAAAAAATTTAAAAAAAATTTAAAACTTTTAAAAATTAAATTTGAGAAAAAAATTTTATTAACCATGTGTCAAGAAAGAAAATCTTGAGCAAGATAGACTAGAAAAAGTGATAAAAGTTAGAAGTATTTGCTAATGAATGTAATGAGTTAAAGAAGTAGATTAGTTGGTCAAACTTTTAGCAACCTACTTGGGCCACCTAAAGACTATTAGCACTTCTATTTTCATAACAAGGCAAAATAGGTGTTGATTATAAAGCCAACTAAGAATTCAATTATCACTAAAAATTGATAATCAATATACATTCCAATCAAAAAACTTGAATTTAAGGAAAGAGCTACCTACCTAAAAATAAAGTGCAAAAGATAGAGTATATGTGGATTGCCCAGAGCTTAGTAACTGGATCTTTGCACCTAGGTTGAGTGTGAAGGTTCACATAAAATGGTGGGGAGAAGGCCAGGATGCTCAGCACAAAAAAAAAGGAGAGAGAGAAAAAAAAAAAGAAGTAGAGGTAGTGTGAAAGCTACCTTAATTCATGAGCTTATATTAGAAATGTATAGAAAATTAATCAAAATAGGTGATAAGAGAAGATACTTTTATCCTTTAAGTTAATACCCAAATGCTAAGTTAGTCTTGATGAACACAAGTGCTATAGATCTTTAGATGTACTCTAAGTAAGTTTTGATTGTACTGACTATAAAATTTGCTTCTAAAACTTAATACTGAGTTAGTGGTGCTTCCTAAACTTTTTAAACTTTAAACCTAGATCTATTTTTATGATGGATGATCTTATTGAAATATGGTGATAAATAAATCATTATTAAGGGACTAGCAATGACTAAGTTGGAGGGTATGATAAGTGGTATAAATATAATAATAAAAATATTAAATTATAGAATAAATTAATTTATTTTTAAGAAGTTGATATTTGTATTGATTTTATGAAGGAAAGAAGGCCACCAATATGAAGATCTAAATTTTCTGGTTCAAACGAAAAAAAATTTCAAGCAAAATGAACTTTGAATGAGCTCGAAATCAATTTTCAAAGGAAATAAAAAAATAAATATTTTAAATTAATTAGCCGACTGGTCTGGAATAAACTAGTTCAAAAAACTAGCTTAGCTAGCTTGGCCCGACTGCAAATAGCCTAGTGCAAATAAACCTGGCCCACTGATGTAAGAAACCATCGCGGCTCATGGTGAGCCACTACAATAACCTAGCCAGGGATGAAACAAAAATTTCACACAAAGTAGTGCGCACTGATTCGCTAGCAAATGCGGCAGTCCACGGTGAACTCGGCTTGTGCGCGGTCTCCCTAGGGCAATTTTGCGATCCAACGATCGAGTGGCTTCCAATTTTGATCTAAGGGCTGAGATTTGGGTGCTGACGGGTGGTAGGTCTAGCAGCCGGTCGGGATCCAATGGCTAAGGTTCATCCCGACTTTAACTAAGCTACATAAGCCATCTTCTATGCGATCGTGTGGCCTAGATTTGATTATCAAGAGGATCCGATGGCTAAGGATAATTCCAACTAGAATTGGAATTTTAAAAAAGGTTTTTAAGTGGTTTTTGATGCATTGGATGTTGATCTGAAGGCCAAAAATAACCAGGGCACTTTTTGACTTGGTTTAAGAGTTTTAAATCTATTTCCAATGGGATTTTGACCAAAAAATTGTTCTTTAGGCTATAAAAAGCCTACTGCTGAGAGACCCTGGGGAGTCTAGAGAGAATAGAGAGGAAACACAGAACAACATCGAATAGAGAAACAGAGAGAGAGAATAAAGGGTTGGTGATCAACAAGCTAGGGTTTTTCTTAAGGAAAAATTTGATCAGAGAAGAGCCTTCCTCCCTTCTCGCTTCTTTCTTCCTTGCAGCTCATCTTCGACTTCCAGCACATCTACTAGAAGTAGTTCTCTTCTTCTTCAAAGTTCTCCATGCCAAGAGCAACAGATGACCAATTTCAGCAACAAGCAATTATTTGTTCGGATTTTAGATGCCTTTTATTTTATTTGATGTTTTTGATCTTTTTATCATGAACTAAATTTTTTTTACTAAGGCTAAGGTGTAGCCACTTTTTTGACATAATATTCAGTATGATTTATTTTTAATTTTATATTTTATTCATGAGGAGTATATAAATATGCTCTTACTACTTTTAGATTACTGGCCATCTTCTAATTGATATGATGGACATAGATGATACAGACCAAGTACGTCTATGTCGATGCTTCTTGATTTATATACCTTATATCTTGAATCGAATTAAGATTCTTATGCATGCGAGAATTTTAGTATGCTTTGGATGCAGCATATTTTAATTAGAAAATTTCACAAAACTTAAAGCATCAATATTTATTTAAATTATATCTAGATCAAAGGATAGTTAATAAATATTGATAGTTTTACTACACCTGGACCAAAGGATGCTGAATATCTTAGGAGACTCCACCATCACATGAAATAAAATTAACCTAATTACCTAAATATTGTGTTGATTGAGTTGGTGAACTGATTGCCTTAGTAACATATTGCTCTTGAATTAAACCCTAATAATTACACTCTCTCTATTTCCTTGCAATTTATTAATTTATTTCTTTATTTCTTCTTATTTTTCTTAATTCTCATAAATCGATTCTCTAAATAAAGCTTAGGAAAAAGTTTTTCAGTACTTATTTTTCAGTCCTCTTGGGACGATACTCTACTTGCACACTTTATTACTTGATCGACTGGTGCACTTGCCATAGCAATAGATTTGCGTGAATCAGTTCTCATAGTGGGAGTTGTGCATGTAATCCTTTGACCTGAGACTACCATAAAATCTTATATGTATGAATCCATATTTTGGTTCATGCTCATTCATGACTCAATCATGTACGGGGTGATCCGAATATCGTGGATTGTATATGGAGGTTGTGAGTAGGTCAACATGAAATCGATCACTCCTAGTAAGCCGAGATCGCATCCTACTTGCTTCAATCAAATGATGATTTAGAAAATCTTTGATCAAAGTATGAAGAAAATTAGAAATGATTTTTAATATTTCATTAATCGAATCATTATTATATGATTGAGAGAAATATGAATATAAAATTGGGTTTGACATATTTTTGTACCCAAAGTTATATTCGGGATGCAGGGTGATCGAAGGATCTTGTTGCATGATAACTTTCTACTGAAGGATATTTTTGGTATTTTTATCAAAATTTTATATCCTCTAGGTAGATATGATACATTGCTAGATGTCAATCTAGTCTTGTGGGTTTGATTGAATTAAAGAGTTTAATTTGATCGTTAATTAGAAAGTATTCTAATTGATCGAATCAGGTTAGCTAGTTTTGACCTAAACTAGTTTGGTTGAGTTCTAACCAGATTAGGTCAAATCATGCCTGGACCCACTATTGGCTAGATGTGGAACCCAATGGGTCACACATAAAGAAAATTGGTCAAGGGTCTAATTGGATTAGACCATATTTGCAAGTTGAACATGCTAGCACATATTGCAAACCCTAGCACCAAGATTCGAATCAGATTCGAATCGGGTTCCAATTTAGGCTAATTAAATTCAATTTGAGTCAAATCAAATTTGGCTAATTGATTGGATTGACCCTTTGTTGATAACTAGGGTCTTGGCATCACCTAACAACAATCCATGCACCAGAAACTCTCTCTCTTGGCACGTGGGGTTTTGATTCATATGCAAGGGACATGTGGCGCATGTAGGTTGTTGGCCCCCCATTATCCATTTATTTGTTACATAAAATATGTTATGTAATTTTTAGATCTGAGAAGGGGCACATAAGAGTCCTTCTGCAGGTGAAATCCCCTTGTAGGTTATCTGGTATTTGGATAATGCAAGGAACCTTGCCGCCCCTTATCTTTAGGCGCCCCTTAGACTAAGAGTCCTAGGTGCCTTGGACTCCATCTCCATGCCATAATTCCCATGCCCCTATTCTGATATGGTACCATTCATTTAGTCCCTTGGATCATCATTTGATATTGATCAATGATGGAAATTAATGGCACCAATATGAAAGTATTGCGACCCTTTGGAAGAAAGTTACGTAGAATTATACGAAGAGTCCTTCTGTTGCAAGGCACCTCTTCATATTAATTTCTTGAATTTCACATAGCATTTTCTTCTGATGGGGCATGATATGAGAATATGGAGAGGACATGATAAATTTTAGGTAGCACCCTTACGTACATTATAAATAGGGGTGTGCACCAAGAGTCCGTGGCAATCAGAAACTCCTCCCTTCTTTTTTACAAGAGGCTCTCTTCTCTAATTTTCTTTATTCCTCTTTCTCTTGTCTAGACAAGGTCCTAATTTAAGGATAATAAGTCTTTCAATAAGACAAAGATATTAGGAATAAAAATTAAGAAGACAAAGAGCAAGAAAGGAAGGCAAGGAAAGGCTAGGAAGGTGACATTAAAGGCTAAGGAAGGTTCTACCCAAACAATTAAAGTTCTTATCATAAGAATTTTAATTAAAATATTCAAAGGTGCTGATATCTTGATCAGGTCCCCATGTGGATTAACATTGGAGGATGAACACGTGGGCACCTGGTGGAAATTCTGATGGACTATTGCCGGCAATCAGGGTCAAATTAGGATTTTGCGATCAGAGGTATGTTTCAATACCCTCATTTATGTTATAAATGCATATTATATGATTTAAATTCTAATAAGATGATCCTAGGATTTGGGTTTGATTTTATGATTTCATATTTTGGCTTTAAAATCCATGCTTCCACCCTATACAGCAAACCATACACTCTAAAGCTTGCAAATCTTAGACTCATTTATCGATATGAACCCCTAAGGTTGTATCATATACACCCCTTCAATTAGCTCTCCATTCAAGAAAGCTGTCTTCATGTCCATCTACCAGATCTCATAGTCCATATGGGCAGTTATCACAAGTATAATATGAATGGATTTGAGCATTGCCATAGGAAAGAACGTCTCATCATTGTCAATAACATAATATTGATGATACTCCTTGGCAATCAAATGGGCTTTATAGCTCTCCATCTTTCCATCCATGCCCTTCTTCCTCTTGAAGACCTACTTACATCCAATGGATTTAACTCCTTCATGTGGATCAACCAATATCCACACATCATTGACCTTTATGGACTCCATCTCGAACTTCATGGCCTCAAGCCATTTCTTGGAATCAAGTCTCTACATAGCATCCATATAGTGATTGGATCCTCATCATTCTCATTGAGTTCGATCTCTGGACTAAGAAACCATAGTATCTATCCGGCTGATGTGGTACTCTACCAAATCACTTTAATGGTGTAGGTACACTAGGCTCTGGGTTTGATCTAATTAAATCGGATTTTGGTTCAGCTAACTGTGTCAATTTTTCTACCACTACTATAAAAATGATCTATGGCAGTGCATACTATGGTAGTGATTTTTGAAACCACTACCATAGCTCCTACAATAGCAATTTTCGTTAACCATTGCTATAGGTCAGACCTATGGCAGCAGTTTTCGTAACCACTGTCATAGATCCGATATATAGCAGTGGTTAACAAAAATCACTATCGTAGGTCAGACTTATAGCAGCGGTTATAAAAAATCACTGTCATAGGTCGACCTATAGCAGTAGTTCATTGTAACCGCTGCCATAGGTCGACCTATGGAAGCGGTTCATTATAACCGCTGCCATAGGTTGGACCTATCGACCTATGGCAGCGGTTCATTATAACCACTGCCATAGGTCAGACCTATGATAGTGGTTAGTGAAATCGCTACCATAAGTCAGACCTATAGTAGCAGTTAGTAGAAATCGCTGCTATAATCTGATTTATGGCAACAGTTAATTGTAATCGCTGCCACATATTTTTTTTTTTAAATATTATATGATTTTAAAATTTAATACCTATCTTCATCATTCATTTTCTAAATAATTATCATTAGAATGTTGTTGCAAAAGATCGCCTCAATCCGATGGCCCTAGCTTCGTCGATCAGAAAAATTTGATTTCAACGATCACGAATGATGATGCGAAGATCTGAAAGATGAAGATCTTTGATAGATCCAAAAATCTACAATGATGATCTTGGTGATGTTTGTAGCATATTATCAAAGTTTTACTTTAATTGGATATCGTTATTTTGGTCAATTTAGTATAGGTTAGTTTTGATCATTAAATGATAAACAAGTGATCAAAGGACTAAACAGTGTCCAATTATGAGATAATCCTTTTATAAATGATCTTGGCTACTATTTTAATCATTTTTTATGATTTTGATTATAAAATTTAACTCATGAGATGAAGAACGATCTAAAACTATACGTCTCCTGATAATCATTCTGAAACTTCACTAGTTATTATGTTCGTGCTTTTGCAATATCTACTTAACATGAACAGTTTATATGAAAATGATTTAAATTTTACAATTATCGTCATATAAAATGATTAAACTTATAACAAAGATCATTTAACTAAAAAATTATCTCGTAATCGAACGTCGTTTAACCCTTTGATCGCTTGTTTCTAATTTAATGGTCGAAATCATTTTGTACTAAATTGACCATGATAACAATAGTTGATTGAAGTGAAACTTTGATAGTATGATACAAACATCATCAAGATCATCGTTATAGATTTTCAGATCCATCAGAGATCTTCACCTATCAGATCATCGCATCATCATTCTTGATCATCGAAATTAAATTTTTCTAATCGATGAAGCTAGGGTCATCGAATCGAGGCAACCTTTTGCGATGACACTCTAATGATAATTATTTAGATAATGAATGATGAAGATGGATATTAAATTTTAAAATTATATAATATTTAGAGAAAAAATAAGAAAAAATTTATTTTCAACCTATAGTAGCGGTTATCAAAAATCACTGCTATAGATCTACAATAGCGGTTATAGAACCACTGCCGTAGATCTAAGGCAACGATTTTAGATAACCACTATCGTAGATCTAGGATAGTGGTTCGATAATCGCGGCCATAGGTTAGGTTAAAAATCTCTAAATTTTTTCTATTTTCCTTCCGTGCGCGCTCTCTCTCTCTCCCCCCCTCCTCTCCATCGTCAGTAAGGCTCCTTCCCCCTCGGTCAGTGCCTCCCCTTCTTTCCCCTAGATCAATGCCACCCCTCCTTCCGCCTCCCCCTCAGGCCCTCCCATCCCTGACCGCCCCTCCCTGCCACCCTCTATTAGATATATGTGCCCTAAAAGCTAGAATTGGCTGATATTTATAATACACTTCTAGGAACAAAATTATAATTTTGACTATAAATAATAAAATAAGTTATTTTCTATCATAAATATATTTTTAGTGTCTGTGATACATCCCTTGAGTTAATGATAATGATAATTCTTATTTTCAAGAGTTAAAAATTTAAGACAAGAATTTTTATTATTAACTCATAAAATGCTTCCGATCGTAGGATCATCATGAGGATGGTGATTAATCTGAAAGATTGGTGTATAATTGCTTCTTTATAGTAGATGTGTCTAGAGTCTATGGTGTAGAGACATCGGAGCGAGAGTATAGGTACTCATTAAAGAACAAAGGCACTAAGCGTGACCACCTCGAGCAGTCATAAGTGAAGGGAAATCCTGATTTCCGGTCCAGGTTCGTCCAGATCTGATCAGATCAAGAGATATATTTCAAAAATTTTCTCTTGATCTCAATCAGATCTTGATAAGTTTCAGATCTGATTATTATTATTTTAATAAATAAAATAAAATAAGATAAATTAAATCAAATTTAATTTACCTGATTTGGGTAATCCTATTACCCTGTAGATGATCCTGATTGCAGCGGAAGGTTCTGGATCTTAGCCACGCAAGCGCCTGGCCTCTACCGGTATCCACTCGGGTTGGATCTAGAGATCCTCTTCTTCTCTATCACACCTCAAAAATTAGATTTGGATCTGATCTGGAGGATCTTCAAAACTCTTTTGAAGATCTGCAGTCGTCCTTTTGCAGCAGCGCAGCCTTCTTGACTTTTTGATCGCCTTTCCTTGATCTGAATCGCACCAACCTAAGTCCAAAACTCTTTTGGACGTGGAGAGCAAGGGAGAAGAGACTATGGCGTGGAGAAGGAGGGGAGAGGCAGCCTTTGGGGCGTGTCTAATTTTATTTGAATTAGGGTTGGGCGCAGAGGTCTTATTATAGACCTCTTGTGATCCAAACTCCTCTTCCTCTCAACAATCACAACCCTTTGTGAAATCAGATCTAAATCTGATTGGTTGAATAGAGACCCCTGGATTCCTCCTTAGCGGCGCCTAAGACCAGTCAACTGGATTCTTAGTAAACTCTTGATTGGAATCCAAAAGGAGGTGGAGTCCTTTCAACAAGGACTCCTAGCGCCTCCTACTTGGGCTCACGCCACCCTTGGCGTGCGCCCTTCTCCTTGCCAGGTTCTGGCTGGGGGACAGCCCCCACCAGACTCTCCCAATAGGTGCATGACATGTGGTCAAAAGTCAAAGGGTGAATGGTCAATGTTTGACCAGTCAAAGGAGACTTTTGACCAAAGTCAAAGAACAAAAATGGCAGGTGACCAAAAATGCAGGTAATGTCTTACAAATAAGACAACCTATTCTGACCTTGGACAACCTCCAGTCAGACCATATGAAGGCCTCTTATTGGCACAAACTCCTTTGGCTCAGTCAGGACAACTTATTTTGTGATAGTTAAAAGAAGAACGTTAGGTTCAATCGAGTGCTAGCACGATTTCCGAACCTTAATTGAATCTCATTCAGATCAATTGAACTAGATCAGTTCAATAGATGATCACCAGATTCAAACCCTTGTTTGTGTGATCCAGTTAGGTTCAGTTCTTGTATGTAATTGGATATGTCATTGATCTCTATCATAGACATCATCAAAACTCCTTTCGATGATCAGAACTCTTTGATTATCGAACAGCTAGAATGATCGATCATCTAAATCATTTCTAATTGCTCCCAAAAATCCACCAGTGGACACCTAGCAGTATATGGTGCAACCCATCAGAGCTGAATACGAACCTCTTGGTGCAGCTACCTGTGTTGATTCAGTTCTTCTATCTGAGCCCCGATCAAATAGGGTTAAGTGAACTCGTCAAACCCTAGTCTCTGTCATATGATGTAATCATTCGATTCGAGTCCAATGTGAAAATCTAAATAGAAAACTCTTTCTATTATTCACTCTACCATGGCCATGGATTTCTGGACTTGATTCTCATGATCATCATAGGCTACTCCTCTACCACCGAGGTAGATAGATCGCATCTTGATGCAATCCAGTTCCTACAATGAACATGCTATAAGCCAACATACACCTCAGGGTTCCATATGGCTAGAGAATCGAGTAATGGTGTAGTCAAACTATAACACCCTTAAGGTGAACTGCCGATGCATCTCAGGTCAAAGAACCAGACACACACTGCAGCATCGAGTCAGTCATTGACGAGAAGGTAAGACTCCCTAATGACTACTCGAGGTGTCACGCTCAGTTGCCCTCGTTCTCTAACGAGTACCTTTACTCTCGCTCCATGTCTCCACACCGTAGACTCAAGACTCATCTACTTAAAGAGAAGCGATCGTACAGCAACCTTCGGATCAATCACCATCCTCGTGATGATCCTATGGTCGGAAGCTATTTATGAGTTAATAATGATTATTTTCATGTCTTAAATTTTCAACTCTTGAAAATAATGAATTATCAATACCATTAACTCAAAGGATGTATTCACAGACACTAAATACACATGTGTGATAGAAAATAACCCATTTCATTAAATTATAGTCAAAATTATAATTTTGCCCCTAGAAGTGTATTACAAGTGTCAGCCAATTCTGGCTTCTAGGGCACATATATCTAACAATCTCCCACTTGTCCTAAAGCCAATTGGCTACAAGTCTAAGTCCCATCTTCTCAAGGTGGCTTCGATCTTCTGCTGGCCCAACGGCTTTGAAGTGGGTCTGCCACATTATCTGCGGAGTTGACTCTCTGACCTCAACGTAACCTTTCTCAAGGTAATCACGGATGAGATGATATCGCCGCTCAATGTGCTTGGACTTCTGGTGAGACCTCGGCTCCTTAGCAAGGCTATGGCGCCATTGTTGTCGCAGTAAAGAGGAATGGCATCTGATGGCATTACTCCAATTTCTACAGCAAACATTCTTATACCAGAATGCTTCCTTTGCAGCCTCTGATGCAGCTATATATTCTGCTTCCATGGTGGAATCTGCTATCATAGTTGCTTGGAACTCTTCCAGCTGACAGCTCCACCATGCACACAAACAACTTCCAGATGTCGACTTTGATCATCTATATCGGACATGAAGTCCGAGTCTGTGTATCCCTTAAACTTGGAGTTCTCCATTACCAAAGACAACATCATATCCCTTAGTCTTCTCAAGTACTTAAGGATACATTTCATAAGAAGTCCAGTGTTTTCACCTGGATTTGACTAATATCTGCTTGCTGACACTCAAGCATGGCTATATCCAGGTCGTGTACATAGCATGGCAACATGAGGCTCTCTATTGCAGAAGCATAAGGGATCTTGCTCATGCATTCTATTCCTCAGTTGCTGGGGCACATCTCTTGGAAAGATGAATACCATGTCTGAAGGTATTAATCCCCTCTTAGAGTTTTCCATACTAAACCTCTTTAGTACTTCCTCTATGTACATCTCTGTTGAAAGTCCTAGCATCCTATTCGAGTCTATCTCATATAGACCTAATGTCCTAGAATAAAGGATGCTTCACCTAGGTTTTCATGGAGAATTCCTTGGATAACCACATCTGACTGATGTCAACATGGGATATCATTCCAATAAGGAGGATGTCATCCACGTACAATACGAGGAAGACAACAGCGCTCCCACTGACCCTTTTGAAAACACATGGTCCTCTTCGTTTTGATGAAACCAAACTTTTTGATCACATCATTGAAATGAGTGTTCCAGCTCCGAGATGCTTGCTTAAGTCCATATATGGACCTTTGCAGCTTGCAAACCTTGTGATCAGTATCACTGGATGTGAAACCTAGCGGCTGTTCCATATAGATATCTTCCTCAAGATATCCATTTAGGAATGCCGTTTCATGTCCATTGCCTATATTTCATAATCGAAATAGGCTGCAACGGCAAGAATGTGCGGATGGATTTAGCATAGCTACCGGGAAAAGGTATCCTGATAGTCAATGCCTTCACGTTGACTATAACCTTTTTGCCACCAGTCTAGCCTTGAATGTCTCCACATTTTCCATCTGCACCAACTTTCTCTTGAAGATCCATTTACACCCAATAGTACTATAACCTTCGGTGGATCTTACCAAGGTCCAGACTTTGATTTGAGTGCATCGAGTCGATCTCTGACCTCATTGCCTCAAGCCATTCTCGGAGTCGATATCTGATATCGCCTCTTGTAGGTTTTGGGATCATCTCCATGAGCACCATTACCTATGAGAACATTTCCTCTACGTCCTCTGAAAATAATACCTAATATCTTTCAGGGGACGGGAAACTCTTTTCCGATCTACGAGTGAGGAGGTAGTGTTCTTATTGGCTCAACCTGATTTGTTCCACTTGGTCCTTAGCTCGTTCTGCTTGTGAGACATTTCTCATCAAGCTTAATCTGCTTTCCAATGCCACTATCTTGAATAAACTATTTTTCAAGAAATAGGCATGTCGACTCACAAATCACATTGTGGTCTTCTGGAATGTAGAAATTAGTATCCTAATGACTCTTTAGGATATCCTATGAATTGAGCTCTAAAGACCTAAACTCTAACTTGTCCGCTGTTGTCTTTTGACATGAGCCGGACAACCCCAAAATTTGAGATGACTCAGGACTGTTTCTTACCGTGCCATATCTCATTACGTTGTGTTAGGAATGGTTTAGAGGAACCCTATTCAGTAATAGACTTGAAGTTAATAAGAAGTCCCAAAAAAAATCTGGAATCCTCTCTTCTTG
>QRFJ01004415.1:0-16378 GCA_006176705.1 Cocos nucifera | reverse complement strand
TGATAAGTAGTAAAAATATACTAATAAAAGTATTAAATTATAAAATAAATTAAAATATTTTATTAAAAATTGATACTTTTATTAATCTTATGCAGGAAAGAAGGCTACCAATGTGAAGATCTCATTTTTCTGATTCAGATGAAATAAATTTCAGGCAAAACGGACTTCAAACGAGCCCAGAATCGAATTTCAAAAAAAAAAAAAAAAAAAAAAAAAAAAAAAAACCGCTGACGCAACGCTGACGTCAGGATGACGTCAGCATTTTTCGCGGCGTACGGTGGACCAACCGAAGGGTATTTCAGGAATTTCACAGACGGAGGCGCGCTCTGATTGGTTGAAGAACGCGGCGGTCCACGCAACACCGGGCTCGCGCACGGTCCACGGAGGGCAATTTGGGAATTCTGGCTGATCCAACGGGCGGTTTTCACTGAATCTTGATCGGACGGACGAGAAGAAGGCGCTGATGGACGGCATCCGCAGCTCCCGGTCGAGATCCAACGGCCGAGATTCATCCCGACTGAAACTAAAGGTCTGAAGGCTGATTTCAACGAGATCGGACGGCCCAGATTCAATCCATTGGATGATCCAACGGCTGATATTAAATCCGACTTGATCTGGGTTATTTTAACGGGTTTTTGAGTGGTTTTTGGACCGTTTGATCAACATCGCACGGCCAGAATTATTCAGATCATAGTTTGAATTGTTTTAGGAGTCTAAAATCGAGTTTTGGATGGATTTTGGAGACTTCATCTATAAAAAGCCCTGTTGCCGTGAGAAAAAAAAAAAAAAAGAGAAAAGAAAAAAAAAAAAAAAGAGGAAAGAAAAGAAAAAGAGAGAAAACAGAGAGAGACGGGAAGAAGGAAAAGAAAGAAAGAGAGAGAGGAAGAAAGAGAGAGGAGATATCAAGGAGCCTCTTCTTCTTCACCAAGTTCTCCGCATCAAGAGCAACAGATAATCAATTTCAGCAATCAAACAGTCTAATTTCTTCATGCTTTTTATTTTATTTACTGTTTTTAAATTTGTTATCATGAACTAAATTTTATTTTACTAAGGCTAAGGTGTAGCCACTCTTTTGATGCAATATTCAGTATAATTTATTTTTAAATTTTATTCATGAGGAGTATATAAATCTGATCTTAATGCTTTTAGATTACTGGCCATCTTCTAATTGATCTGATGAACATAGATGTTACGGACCAAGTACATCTATGTTAATGCTTCTTGATTATATACCTTGTATTATGAATCAAATTAGAATTCATATGCATGCGGAAATTTTAGTGCGCTTTGGACGCAGCGTATTTTAATTAGAGGGTTTCACAAAACCTAATGCATTAATATTTATTTAAATTACACTTGGATCAAAGGGTAATTAATAAATATTAATAGATTTGCTATGCCTGGACCAAAGGGTAGTGAATAAATTAGGAGACTCCACCGTCACATGAAATAAAATTAATCTAAAAACCTGAATATCGTATTGATTGAGTTGGTGAACCGATTGCCTTAGTAATCCATTGCTCTTGAATTTAAAACCTCAATAATTTACACTCTCTCTATTTAATAAAAAAAAAAATTTAATTATTTTAATTATTTTTTTTAATTTTTTTTTTATTCTCATAAATCGATCTTCTAAATAAAGCATAGGAAAGAGCTTTTCAGTACTTGTTTTCCAATCCTCTAGGGACGATACTCTACTCATTCACTTTATTACTTGATCGACTGGTGCACTTGCCATAGCTATAAATTAGCACGCATCAAGTTTTTGGCGCCGTTGCCGGGGATTGAGTTTAAAACAATATTGAAATTTTGATCCTAGCTTTACTTTAGAAATTTATTTTTAATTTTATTATTTAAAAAAAAAAAAAAAAAAAATTGTTGTTCATTGCATGACACGTACTGGACATAGTAACTTACTACCTTTAGATCCAGAAATTGAAAGAACTATTAGAAGATTACAGCAAGAGAGAAACATGGCAGCTGAAGATCCTAACGACATCAATCTAGGATTGGATATGGCGACTGAAGGACAGCATGAAGCTATTCGACCAGTATATCGATCATTAAATGATTATATTACACCATCTGTAGCCGATGCAGCTTCGAGCATCAGGAGACCGCCTGTACGAGCAAACAACTTCGAAATAAAACCGGCGATGATCCAGATGATTCAATCAACTGTCCAATTCAGTGGACACGTGCATGATGATCCGAATGCCCATATTTCTAATTTTCTTGAACTTTGCGATACTTTTAAAATTAATGGGGTGTCGGATGATGCTATTAGATTAAGGTTATTTCCTTTCTCTTTACGGGATAAAGCTAAAAATTGGCTTCATTCTCTTCCGGCAGGTTCTATCACAACTTGGGATGTCCTAGCCCAAAAATTTTTAGCCAAGTACTTTCCACCTTCCAAGACTGCTAAGATGCGCAACGATATCACTTCCTTTATGCAGATGGACATGGAGACACTATATGAGGCTTGGGAACGTTTCAAGGAATTATTGAGGAGATGTCCACATCATCAACTACCCGTATGGCTTCAGGTACAAACTTTCTATAATGGTTTATCTCCTACTAATCGTTCTATGATTGATGCAGCAGCAGGAGGAACCATTAACCGAAAAACAGAGGAAGAAGCATTCGATCTAATCGATGAGATGGCATCAAATAGCTATCAATGGCAGACAGAGCGCATGATGCCAAAAAGACTAGCAGCTGTGCAGGGAGTAGATTGCGTGCCAACCTTACTAGCTGAAATTGCAGCCCTCAGAGCCGAAGTCAACAACTTAAAGGGAACAGCTATGCATGTTCAGAGCATTACTTGTGATCTGTGTGGAGGAGGACATGATACGAATAATTGCCAGACAGGTAATCCTTTTGCTAAAACAACTGAAACAGCTAATTATATTGGTAATTTTTTCAGGCCGCAACAAAACAATCCCTACTCCAACACATACAATCAAGGGTGGAGACAGCATCCAAATTTCTCATGGAGCAATCAAAATGCAGCACAACAACCACCCCCGGGATTCCAAGTACCTGAAAAGAAGTCTAACATGGAAGAGCTAATGGTCAAATTCATACAAAACCAAGAAGCAACTTTAAAAAATTTGGAAGTCAAACTTAGGCAGGACCAAACAGCAGCAATTCGAAACTTGGAGATGCAAATAGGTCAAATGGCTAAGATAATCTCCGAGAGACCTCAAGGATCCTTGCCAAGCAATACGGAGACAAATCCAAGGGAGCAAGTCAATGCTATCACCCTAAGAAGTGGTACAAAGCTGGAGGAGCCACATCAGAAGAATGAGACCGAAGAGCCAACTACAAATAAAGAACCATCAACTCAAACTCGTCAGTCACCAAAACAACCAGCAGATGGATGGTCTCCAGGTATACGGTTTGCTGATCCAAATGTGAAGCCCTACGTGCCGCCACTGCCATTCCCAGAAAGACAAATACAGCATCCAGATAAGGAATTTTCTAACTTTTTCAAAATTTTAAAGAATTTACATATTAATATTCCTTTTGTAGATGCTATTACTCAAATGCCCAGGTATGCCAAGTTTCTCAAAGAAATCTTAACAAATAAGAAAAAGCTGAAGGAGCATGAGAGAATAAATTTGAATGAAGAATGCTCAGCAATACTTCAAAATAAATTACCACAGAAGCTAAAAGATCCAGGGAGTTTTACTATCCCTTGCATTATTGGTGATTGTAGTTTTGATAAAGTTTTATGTGATTTAGGAGCAAGCATTAATCTCATGCCTTTTTCTATTTTCAAAAAGCTGGGTCTAGGAGAACCAAAGCCTACCACTATTACTCTTCAATTAGCCGACAGATCCATTAAATATCCAAGAGGTATAGTGGAGGATGTCTTGGTAAAGGTAAACAAGTTTATTTTCCCTGTTGATTTTATTGTTCTTGATATGGAAGAAGATTATGATGTACCCCTTATTTTAGGGAGACCCTTTTTAGCTACTGGAGGAGCTTTAATAGATGTTCAACAAGGAAAATTAATTCTTAGAGTCCAAGATGAACAAGTTACTTTTAATGTTTTTAAAGATATTAAACATTCCAATGATAATCAAACTTGTTTTCGTATAGATGATATTGACAATTTAGTGCATGAGTATTTTTTAGAAAATAGGTTTGAAGACCCTATTGAAGCTTGCATTGTCCAATCACAAGAGGATTCAGCTAAAAATGAAAGGCAAACAGAATGCATAAAATTGCTAAGGGCCAGACCATATATTCCACGCACATACAGACCACGATTTGAAGAATTAGAAAGATCACCCACTCCTTTTCCAAAAACATCAATTGAAGAGCCACCTACCCTTGAACTTAAACCTCTTCCTTCTCATTTAAAATATGTTTTCTTGGAAGGTTCATCACATTTACCTGTTATTATTTCTTCTTCCTTGACAAGTTTAATGGAAGAAAAATTATTAAGAGTACTAAAGAAACACAAAAAGGCGTTTGGATGGACAATAGCAGACATCAAAGGAATTAGTCCCTCAATTTGTATGCACAAAATTCTCATGGAAGACAACTATGAGCCTACAGGTCCAACCCCAAAGAAGACTCAACCCCAAGATGCAAGAAGTGGTCAAAAAGGAGGTAATCAAGCTACTGGATGCAGGTATTATTTATCCTATCTCTGATAGCTCATGGGTGAGCCCTGTTCAAGTAGTTCCTAAGAAAGGTGGGATTACTGTAGTTCAAAATGATAATAATGAATTAATCCCCACTAGGACTGTTACTGGATGGAGAGTATGCATGGATTATAGAAAATTAAATGATGCAACTAGAAAAGATCATTATCCTCTTCCATTCATTGATCAGATGTTAGAAAGATTAGCTGGACATGATTTTTACTGCTTTCTAGATGGATATTCTGGTTATAATCAAATTGCCATAGCACCTGAGGATCAAGAGAAAACCACTTTTACATGTCCTTATGGTACATTTGCTTTTAGAAGAATGCCGTTTGGTTTATGTAATGCACCAGCTACTTTTCAACGATGCATGATGGCTATTTTTTATGATATGATTGAAAATTATCTTGAAATATTTATGGATGACTTTTCTGTCTTTGGATCCACATTTGATAAATGTTTGCATAACTTATCTCTTGTTTTACAAAGATGTGAGGATACTAATCTTGTCTTAAATTGGGAAAAATGTCATCTGATGGTACAAGAAGGCATAGTATTAGGCCACAAGATTTCATATAAAGGTATTGAGGTTGATAGAGCTAAGCTTGAGGTGATCGAAAAATTACCCATACCGACCTCAGTAAAGGCCATTAGGAGCTTTTTGGGGCATGCTGGATTTTACCGTCGATTTATAAAGGACTTCTCTCTAATTTCTAAACCTTTATCTAAATTATTATGCAAGGATGTCTCTTTTCATTTTTCTGATGAGTGTTTGCAGGCATTTAACACCCTCAAGGAGAAGCTGGTCACAGGCACCTATTATGGTAGCACCAGATTGGTCTCTACCTTTTGAGTTGATGTGTGATGCTAGTGACACAGCCATAGGAGCAGTACTTGGTCAAAGAAAGGATAAGATTTTTCAAACAATATACTATGCTAGTCGCACTTTGACTGAAGCTCAACAAAAATATGCAACCACTGAAAAGGAGCTTCTGGCAGTAGTATTTGCATTAGACAAATTTCATTCTTATCTTATTTTATCTAAAGTTATTATATACACCGACCATGCAGCTCTAAAGTATCTCCTTACCAAGAAAGATGCAAAACCCAGATTGATCAGGTGGATTCTTTTGCTACAAGAATATGATTTGGAGATTAAGGACAAGAAGGGCACAGAGAATTCAGTTGCTGACCATCTTTCCAGACTGGAAAACATCACAGAGAAGGAATTAGATATTTGCCCTATCAAGGAGGAATTTCCAGATGAACGCCTTTATGCTATATCAGGTAGAACGTTTCCATGGTATGCTGATATTATTAACTACTTGGTTGGTAAGGTTTTTCCACTTGGTCTTTCTTTTCAACAAAAGAAGAGGTTCTTATCTATTGTTAAACATTATTTCTGGGATGAACCTTTTTTGTATAAGTGTTGTTCAGATCAGGTCATTAGAAGATGCATTCCAGAGGAAGAAATGGAGAAAATTTTGCATCATTGTCATGATCGAGAGGCAGGAGGACATTTCGGCCCAACTAGAACAGCATATAAGGTTCTTCAATCAGGTTTTTATTGGCCCTCTCTTTTTAAAGACGCTCATACTTATGTCTCTTCATGTGACCGCTGTCAAAGAACTGGAAATCTCTCTAGAAGACATGAAATGCCTTTAAACAATATTCTTGTATGTGAAATTTTTGATGTTTGGGGTATTGATTTTATGGGACCTTTTCCTAGTTCTTTTTCAAATCAATATATACTTGTGGCTGTAGATTATGTTTCAAAATGGGTAGAAGCAGCACCCTTTCCAACTAATGATGCAAAGGTAGTTGTCAAATTTTTGAAAAAACATATTTTTACTCGTTTTGGCACTCCTAGAGCAATCATTAGTGATGGAGGTAAACACTTTTGTAATAAACAATTTGAAAATCTATTAAAAAAATATGGTGTCACTCATAAAATAGCTACCCCATATCATCCACAAACTAGTGGTCAAGTAGAGGTGTCTAATAGGGAATTAAAAAGAATTTTAGAAAAAACTATAATTGCATCTAGAAAAGACTGGTCATTGAAATTAGATGATGCATTATGGGCATATAGAACTGCATATAAAACACCTATTGGTATGTCCCCATATAGGCTACTCTTTGGAAAAGCATGCCACCTCCCTGTTGAGTTAGAACATAAAGCATATTGGGCCATGAAAATTCTTAACTTTGATATACAAGATGCAGAGAAGAACAGGTTAATGCAAATAAATGAGATGGACGAATTTCGCCACCATGCTTATGAGAATGCCAGGATTTACAAAGAACGTACTAAGAAATGGCATGACAACCATATCGTAAAAAGAGAATTCCATGAAGGACAGCAAGTTCTTTTGTACAGTTCACGGCTACATTTGTTTCCAGGAAAGCTAAAATCAAGATGGACAGGTCCTTATACAATTACTAAGGTATTTCCATATGGAGCAGTAGAGATCTTTGATGAATCAAAAGGTACCTTCAAGGTAAACGGTCACAGGCTGAAAAATTACATTAATGAAAGTTTTAAAAAGGAGAAGGAAGCATTTCAATTACAAGATCCACTTTAGAACTCAAAGAAAGTCAAGCTGAAGACTATAAATCAGAACTACTAGATAGGTTGTTTCTTTTCTTTTTAGTTTTGATCATTTTTTTTTTTTTTTTTTAGTAATTTGTTGTTGCACTTTTACTGCTCTGGTGTATATTTTCAATTTTACAGAAAAATCAATGAGAACTCAAGCAAAATTTCAAAGCTCCAAAGAACCAGATTGAGCCAAATCAGGTGTATTCTTTCCTATCCTTTATTACATCCTTTATTTTTCTTTCTCCTTTTAAAATAATATAGAATAATATAAAAAATAAAAAATTAAATAAAAATAAAAAAAAAAAAAAAATCATGTGTCAAGAAGAAAATCTTGAGCAAAGATAAACTGGATAAGTGATAAAAGATAGAATTATTTGCTAATGAATGTAATGAGTTAAAGAAGTAGATTAGTTGGTCAACTTTTAGCAGCCTACTTAGGTCATTAAAAGATTATTAGCACTTTTTATTGCACATGCACACTAACAAGGCAAAGTAGGTATTGATTATAAGGCCAACTGAAGGATTCAATTATCACTGAAAATTGGTAATTAATATACATTCTAATCAAAGAAACTTGAATTTAAGGAAAGAGCTACCTGCCTATAAATAAAGTGCAAAAGACAGAGTATATGTGGATTGCCCAAAGCCTAGTAACTGGGTCTCTGCACCTAGGTCAAGTGTGGAAATTCACGTAAAATGGTAAAGGGAAGGCCAGGATGCTCAGCAAAAAAAAAAAAAAAAAAAAAAAAAAAAAAAAAAGGCAGTGTGAAAGCTACCTTAATTCATGAGTATAAAATTGAGAATGTATAGAAAATTGACCAAAATAAGTGATAAGAGAGGATACTTTTGTTCTTCTTAGTTTAATACTGAAATGCTAAAGTTAGTCATCACGAACATAAGTGCTATAGATCTTTGATGTACTCTAAGAAAGTTTTTAATTGTATTGACTAAAAAATTTGCTTCCGAAGCTCAATGCTTAGTTAGCAATATTTTCTAAACTTTTTGATCTTTAATCCAAGATTTTATCTCTGTGATAAATAATTTTATTAAAATATGGTATTAAATAAAACATTGCTAAGGGACTAGCAATGAATAAGTTGGGGGGTGTGATAAGTAGTAAAAATATACTAATAAAAGTATTAAATTATAAAATAAATTAAAATATTTTATTAAAAATTGATACTTTTATTAATCTTATGCAGGAAAGAAGGCTACCAATGTGAAGATCTCATTTTTCTGATTCAGATGAAACAAATTTCAGGCAAAACGGACTTCAAACGAGCCCAGAATCGAATTTCAAAAAAAAAAAAAAAAAAAAAAAAAAAAAAAAAAAAAAAAAAAAAAGCTGACGCAACGCTGACGTCAGGATGACGTCAGCATTTTTCGCGGCGTACGGTGGACCAACCGAAGGGTATTTCAGGAATTTCACAGACGGAGGCGCGCTCTGATTGGTTGAAGAACGCGGCGGTCCACGCAACACCGGGCTCGCGCACGGTCCACGGAGGGCAATTTGGGAATTCTGGCTGATCCAACGGGCGGTTTTCACTGAATCTTGATCGGACGGACGAGAAGAAGGCGCTGATGGACGGCATCCGCAGCTCCCGGTCGAGATCCAACGGCCGAGATTCATCCCGACTGAAACTAAAGGTCTGAAGGCTGATTTCAACGAGATCGGACGGCCCAGATTCAATCCATTGGATGATCCAACGGCTGATATTAAATCCGACTTGATCTGGGTTATTTTAACGGGTTTTTGAGTGGTTTTTGGACCGTTTGATCAACATCGCACGGCCAGAATTATTCAGATCATAGTTTGAATTGTTTTAGGAGTCTAAAATCGAGTTTTGGATGGATTTTGGAGACTTCATCTATAAAAAGAGAGCCCTGTTGCCGTGAGAAAAAAAAAAAAAAGAGAGCCCTGTTGCCGTGAAAGAAAAAAAAAAAAAAAGAGGAAGAAAAAGAAAAAGGGAAAAACAGAGAGAGACGGGAAGAAGGAAAAGAAAGAAAGAGAGAGAGGAAGAAAGAGAGAGAAGATATCAAGGAGCCTCTTCTTCTTCACCAAGTTCTCCGCATCAAGAGCAACAGATAATCAATTTCAGCAATCAAACAGTCTAATTTCTTCATGCTTTTTATTTTATTTACTGTTTTTAAATTTGTTATCATGAACTAAATTTTATTTTACTAAGGCTAAGGTGTAGCCACTCTTTTGATGCAATATTCAGTATAATTTATTTTTAAATTTTATTCATGAGGAGTATATAAATCTGATCTTAATGCTTTTAGATTACTGGCCATCTTCTAATTGATCTGATGAACATAGATGTTACGGACCAAGTACATCTATGTTAATGCTTCTTGATTATATACCTTGTATTATGAATCAAATTAGAATTCATATGCATGCGGAAATTTTAGTGCGCTTTGGACGCAGCGTATTTTAATTAGAGGGTTTCACAAAACCTAATGCATTAATATTTATTTAAATTACACTTGGATCAAAGGGTAATTAATAAATATTAATAGATTTGCTATGCCTGGACCAAAGGGTAGTGAATAAATTAGGAGACTCCACCGTCACATGAAATAAAATTAATCTAAAAACCTGAATATCGTATTGATTGAGTTGGTGAACCGATTGCCTTAGTAATCCATTGCTCTTGAATTTAAAACCTCAATAATTTACACTCTCTCTATTTAATAAAAAAAAAAATTTAATTATTTTAATTATTTTTTTTTTAATTTTTTTTTTCTCATAAATCGATCTTCTAAATAAAGCATAGGAAAGAGCTTTTCAGTACTTGTTTTCCAATCCTCTAGGGACGATACTCTACTCATTCACTTTATTACTTGATCGACTGGTGCACTTGCCATAGCTATAAATTAGCACGCATCAACTTGATTCTAATACTTCATCTTCTCAATGGATACTTCAGACTAGACATTTTCTGACCAAGCTCCTCAGACCAAGTAAAGGTACCTGAGTGAGCACAAACTATATTTAGGCTCAGTCGAGACAACTTTTAATGATAGTAGAAGGAGAACATTAGGCTCAATCGTGTGCTAGCATGATTTTCTTGAACCTAATTGAATCTAATTCAAATCAATTGAACTGGGTTAGTCCAATTGATGATATCCAGATCCAAACCCTTGTTTGTGTGATCTAGTTAGGTTCAGTTCTGTATGGTAATGGGATATGTCATGATCTCTATCATCGACATCATCGAAACTCCTTTCGATGGATCAGAACTCTTCTGATTCAGACAACTAGAATGATCGATCATCTAAATCATTCTAATTGCTCCCAAAATCCACCAGTGACACCTAGCAGTATATGGTGGCAATCCATCAAAACTTAAAAATGAACCTCTCGGTGCAGCTACTTGTGTGATTAAGTTCTTCTATCTTGAGCCCCGATCAGATTAGGGTTAAGGTGAACTCGTCAAACCCTAATTTCTTTCATATGATTTAATCATTTGATTCAAGTCCGATGTGAAAATCTTAATAGAAACTCTTTCTATTATTTCACTCTGCCATGGCCATGGGCTTATGGACTTGATTCTCATGATCATCATAGGGCTACTCCTCATCCACCGAGGTAGATAGATTCCCTCTTGGTGCAATCCAATTCCTACAATGAACATGCTATAGCCAACATACACCTCAGGATTCTGAATGGCTAGGAGATCGAGTCATGGTGTAGTCAAACTATAACACCCTCAAGGTGAACTGTCGATGCACCTCAGGTCAAAGAACCAGACACACCACTGCAGCTTCGAGTCAATCATCGATGAGAAGGTAGACTTCCTTATGACTGCTCGAGGTGGTCACACTCAGTGCCCTCGTTCTCTAATGAGTACCTGTACTCTCGCTCCAGTGTCTCTACACTATAGACTCAAGACTCATCTACTATAAAGAAGTGATTGTACACCAACCTTTCGGATCAATCACCATCCTCATGATAATCCTATGGTTGGGAGCATTTTATGAGTTAATAACGAAAATTCATGTCTTAAATTTTCAACTCTTGAAAATATGAATTATCATTTTCATTAACTCAAGGGATGTATCACAGACACTAAATATACATTTATGATAGAAAATAATTCATTTTATTATTTATAGTCAAAATTCTAATTTTGCCCCTAGAAGTGTATTACAAGTGTCAACCAATTCTGATTTCTAGGGCACATATATCTAACATAATCTAGCCTTGAATGTGTCTACATTCCCATCTGCACCAATCTTTCTCTTGTAGATCTATTTATACCCAATAGGTACTCTACCTTCTGGTGGATCTACCAAGGTCCAAACTTGGTTTGAGTGCATCGAGTCAATTTTTGACTTCATTGCCTCTAATCATTTCTCAGAGCCGATGTCCGATATCGCCTCGTTATAGATTTTGGGATCATCACCATGAACCCCATTATCTACGAGGAACATTTTCTCAATTTTCTTTGAAATGGTACCTAAGTATCTCTCAGGGGGATGGAAATCCTTTTTGATCTACGAGGTGGAGGAGGTAGTGATTGTATTGGCTCAACCTAATTTGGTTCTATTTGCTCCTTAGCTCGTTGCTGTTGTGAGACTTTCTCATCGAGCTTGATCTGCTTTTCAATGTTGCTATCTTGAATAAACTATTTTTCAAAAAAGATGGCATGTCGACTCACAATCACATTGTGATCTTCTGGAATGTAGAAATAATATCCTAATGACTCTTTAGGATATCCTATAAATCGAGCTCTAAAGGACCTAAAGTCTAACTTGTCTGCTTGTTGTCTTTTGACATGAGCCGGACAATCCCAAATTCTGAGATGACTCAGACTTGATTTCTTACCATGCCATATCTCATACGGTGTGGTAGGAACGATTTTAGAAGGAACCCTATTTAGTAAATATATTGCAGTTAACAAACAATATCCCCAAAGAAAATTAGGAAGGTCTATGAAGCTCATCATGGATCGGACCATATCTAATAGGGTCCAGTTCCTCCGTTCTGAAACTCCGTTGAGTTGAGGTATTCCAGGTGGAGTCCATTGAGAGACTATGCCATTATCCTTGAGATAGTCCAAGAATTCTCGACTAAGGTATTCACCTCCTCGATCTGATCGAAGAATCTTAATGGATTTTTCAATTTCCTTTTCTACTTCATGTCTGAATTTCTTGAACTTTTTAAAAGCTTCAGACTTATGTTTCATAATATATACATACCTATACCTAGATAAATCATCGATAAAGGTTATAAAGTAGATAAAGTTGCCTCTAGCCGGCACATCAAATGGACCGCACACATCAGTATGTAATAGGGCAAGAAGATCCGTGGCCCTTTCCCCATGTCCTACAAAAGGGAGTTTAGTCATTTTGCGATGAAGACAAGATTCATAAATTGGATATAACTTGAAAGTCAATAGATTCAATAGCCTAGTTTTCTTCAATTTGTTAACCCTATCTTTTGCTATATGACCTAGTCTTAGGTGCCATAGATACCTATCATTTGGACTATCCCTAGGTTGTTTCATGGCATTCACATTTTGCTCGATATTAAAAATAGATACATCAATATGTAACTGATAAAGATCGTTAATAAAGGAAACCACTTGCAATTTTATTTCTTTCATAAAGAATGTTACAATGGTCCTTAAGAAAACTAATTACATAGCCTTCTAGTGCTAAGGCATGAAATAGAAATCAAATTCCTGCTTACTGCAGGCACATAATAACAATCTTTTAATACTAAGTCTAAACCAGATGGTAGTCGAAGAGGGTATGTTCCCACGGCCACGGCAGCAATTCTTGCTCCATTTTCGATGTGCAGGATCATCTCACCATCCCTCAGCCTCCTGCTATCCTCAAGATCCTGCATGGAAGTGCACAAATGAGCACTAGAACCACAGTCAAGCATCCAACTGGATGTAGAAGAAACCATAAGGTTAGACTCAATAATGAGCATACCTCCAGAAAGACCTGCCTCCTTCTTATTCTTCAGGGTGGCCAGGTAAGTAGGGCAGTTTCGCTTTCAGTGGCCGTCATTGTTGCAATGAAAATACTTTCCTCTGTCAGCGGCCTTCTTCTTCAGCTCTGTCTTTTTTTCTTTCCTCCTTTCACTTTCTATTTTTTTACGGACTTCTTCTTCTTTCCAAAAGACTTTCTCTTGGAAGAAGTCAATTCCATAGCAAGCATTGAGCCTTTAGAACCTTTCATAGAAAGCTCAGCAGTAACCAGCATGTTCATAATCTCGGCCAGGGAATTTTGAAGTTTATGCATATGGTAGTTCATGATAAACTGCCCATATGCATCAATCAGGGATTGTAGAATTATATCATTTGGTAGATCCAGGTCCAACTTTATTTCAAACTTCTCAAGCTCTTCTAAGTCCTTGATCATCATCAGACAATGATCTTGGACTGACTGCCCATCATGCATTTTAGCCTTAAAAAATCGTTTAGTGACTTGATACTTGGCTGTGCAATTCTGTTAATCAAACATCTCTTGTAGGTAAGCCAACATTTAGCGGGCAGTCCTGATATCTTCATGTTGGCGCTGAAGTTCATCAGACATCGAGTGCAACATGTAGTATCTAGCCTTGTTATCTTCGTCCGTCCATCTTTCAAGAGACGCTTTCTGTTCAATGGATGGATGAGCTGGTAAGATGGGAGGTTCTTGGTCCAATACATGAGTTAACTTCTTAAAACCCAAAATAATTTTGAAGTTTCAGAGCCAATCCTTGTAATTAGGTTTGGTCAGTCTATGGGTGTCTGGGATATGTGCTAGTGGATTGGACGTAGATATTTTCCTATAGAGAGTCAAAATTTCTAGTTAGATATTGTAATTAAGATTTAACCAATTTATTTAGAAATTTTATTTTTAAATAAATTAGCTCTCACTATTTTCTCAGATCCCTACACTCCCTCTGTAGAGATGCAAAAATCTCCATGATTAATGATTTCTAGTGGGTGGTGCGGTCCCACCAACTGACTCATCACCTCACCTAACAGTTATTGGTGATGGGTTAGCCAATGAGTGAACAACTCTTGTTCAATGATTCTCTAATCATGGTGCACCCAAACTTGATCTCTAATTCATGAATCTCACCATGTCCGAAATATTGATCCACTCCTTAGTTAAGTCAGACCCACCATTTGCATAGATTGGATTTCCTAATTGAGTCTCTCACCGTATCCAGAATATTGAGCCCAATCCATCCTCCAGCCCATGTAGCATCCAATGCCTAATAGACATGGTTGCATCTTTTTGGTGCAACTGAAACCACTGTAACCAGTCGAGAACAATCAACCCCGAGAAGGGCCCGCACATCTACAATGGTGGAAGACCTTAGACTTAATCTTTTCTTAGGGAGATTTGATTTAGGTCTCATTAAACTAGACTTGACATAGTCATAACCATTATGACTAACCTAGTGGCATGGGTTAGCTCAGATTATTGACCACCTCAGATCAGAACTGAGTCAACAAATATGGCCAGGTAAGTGAGACCGGTGGAAGGGATATGCCATTAACTCGACAAGAACGCATTCGAGTCGAGTAGCTTCCAATTAAAAATCAGTCGATCGTATCTGCCAAACTTACCTTAGACACCAAATTGTTGAGCCAGAACCAATTGGGTTAGCCTACAATCCAGACTCTAACCACTGAGCCTAATTAGGTCTTAGCTTGATCGATCACTTATGTGACTCGATCTTGATCCCAGACTTAATCCTATTAGGCTGGTCAATTTAAGCACTTGTTGATCCCATCTAACCAACTCTTGATTCGGTTTGATCAACCGCTTAGACCTAATTGAGCTACCCAAGCCCGAACCCAATTTTATGAATATGTCTTAGATCTAAAATTCTTAATTTTAGACCTAATTAATATTTCATAATCTTAATTCTTAATTAAGTTCAGGGTTCACAAACAAAACATGTAAATAAAATCCTAGGATTTCAGGATCTAGGATTTTGCAGAAAGTAAGTTCTTGATTTCTGATTAAGGATGAACGCGCAGCACCCCTACACATCATAAGAACACCCCATCGAATGGGAGGAGAGGGCCTTTAAACCCTACTTCGTTCTTATGACCGGACGGCCAAGGAGGAACGCCTTAATCAGGAAATATAAATCTACAAAACTAGTTAGATCTACATCATATATCTCATATATAAAAATTGATCTAACTTATGGCATATTTTGCATACATCTCATGTATCATATCATGCATATTTTTAGATCTAAATTATCTCATAATTATCTAAAAAATTAGATTTAAATTGATCACATCAAAATAAATTCTAATCTAGATAATTATGTAGAACTATTCTACAACTAGTCTAAACATGCATTCATCATATCTCATATGAACCAAAAATTAAATAATTTTATTTACTATTTTTAGATCTTATTATAATATTTATAACATCAAAAAATAGTAAGTAAATAGATCTAAAATTATAACTTTAATCAAATTAAATTATGAACATGCAAGACTATGTATAGAATAGTTCTATTTTACAATTAGTCATGCATCTTGTAAAACTTAGATCTAAATTATTTAATTTTAATTTTTTTAATTTTAGATCTAATAAAATCTCATGAGACATCTAAAATTATCTAATTATTAGATTAAAAATAAAATAAAATTAGATCTAAATAATTTATTAGAACCTGGCTCTGATACCAATTGAAGAAAAAATCATGATTTTTTGGGTCAGGTTCGTTCAGATCTGATTGGATCAAGTAGATATTTTAAAAATTTCTCTTTTGAATCTAGATTAGATTTAAGATATTTTAGATTTAATTTTATAAATCTAATAAAATAAAATAAAAAAATTAAATCTGATTTAATTTTATATCTTTTGTTGGGTAATTAGATTACCCTATGATGATCCTACTAATTGCCTGAAGTTCTGGATCTAGCCACACAAGCGCCTGGTCTCTACCAATATCTACTCAGACTAGATCTGGAGATCTTCTCCTTCTTTATCATCTCTCCAAATATTAGATCTGCATCTGATTTGGAGGATCTTCAAAACTCCTTTTGAAGATCTGGAATCGTCTCTTGCAGCACTGTTGTCTTCTTCCTTTCTCGTCACTTTTCTCCTATCTGGATCGCACCAAACTGGAGCC
>QRFJ01004414.1:61491-109702 GCA_006176705.1 Cocos nucifera | reverse complement strand
CGAACCGACCGATACACCCCCATACCGTACCATACCAACAGAAAATCGAAATGGTTCAAGGCCGATTTTCGAAAAATGGCACGAACCAAACTGAACCAATCGATTTGGTATGGTACGGGCCGGTACCGGATGGTTTGATCCGGTACGGGGTGGTACAGCACCGATACGGGGCAGTACATATCGGTACGGTGCGGTTCTTTTTTTTTTTGGCCATTGGATGAGATTTTTTTTTATTTTTTTATTGACGATATAGGATGGTACGAGACGAAACTGCAGACAATGCATTAAGAATAGATTAGTAACAAAGTAGTTCCCCAATAGGTTATTGCATCAAGAATATGACCTAAGGATCCATTTTCTCGACTAATCTGTATACACTGTATACAACTATCTCATGTAAAATGTCATTATTTGAACAGCATGCAATGCATGACCATCTTCCCCAACATAAGAGTAAATGGGGATATTATGCTCTGATGTGTTAAAATAAACGGATCTCACCACATCTTCTATGATTACACTTGGTGAGTTGAATGTTTCTTCAGGAGAAAGAAAATATTAGAAGGTTTTCAATTAGTATTGCATCTAAAAATGTAAAAAGGTCCTTAGTTATGGGCACGACCCTCCCCAGACCTAGCTTGATTTTGGGTCTAAGATCTGGACCCAAACCTCAACTGTTTATTCAATGGTTTCATCACCTAATGCTTCGACTTGAATTGGCTTAGGTCATGTAGGAGTCTAATAGTTGTTCTTTCATTAAAGTGTCACATCAAAACATTGTGCATACAAGTTTAATGTGATGACGTTTAATAAGCCAAGTGAAAGACATGATGTTGAAGACCTTATGGTGGATTGATGTATACCATGCACACTAAGATATCAAAATGGCCTATTTTTCGAAAAATGGCATGACCCAAACCGGTCGGTTCGGTATGGTACAGACTGGTATCAGAGCAGTTTGGTCCGATATGGGGATGGTACGTATCGGTACGGTGCGGTTCTTTTTTTTTTTTGGCCATTGGATGGATTTTTTTTTTGATTTTTTTATTGATGGGTACAAGATGATACGAGGCTGAACCCTACAAAGCCAAGTGTGTTGAAACAAATGAGTTCGATGTGCGTGTGCTCATGAAATGTAGAGAGAGAGAGAGAGATGATTTGAGCAATAAATAGAGTGCAAAGTTCGATAAAAGACTTGCATTAGATTAGTATGGCACTGCTTGTTGAAAGGCAATGTTTGTTTACAAGGATTTAACTGTGTTTATGCAAACATTAAATTAACTTGATAGCTTGTTACTGGTACATTACCTTAGCATGATATTGCTTGCAAAAGGAACATCTGCTTACAAGGTTGATAATTACATCAAAACAAATGAAACTGAGATGTTACAAGTTAATGAAGCCGATCAAAACATTTAAGCTGACTGCTGGGGGCGCATGTTCCATGATATAAAATAAGAGCTCAAACACTTTCTTTTAAGAAATAAGGTTGGAGGAATATGTTCCAGCAGGTGAAAAATTCAATAAGCTAGGAGGCAGATGATACCAACCGAAAAGTTCTTCCAAGATTAATGACAAGTTAAATTTCCCTGATGGTGAGAAGTTGATTTATTTCCTTCAGTAAACCCTCACTAGATTGGTTAAAATGCACATGTAACATATGTATCCAAGGGTCATGGCCAGAATCAATGAGACATTTACATGTACTTGATGCAAAATGATCAAAGAAAATGGTGAACTTGATCACATTTTTAAAGAAAATGGTGAACTTGTACTTATCTCTAGCCTTTCTGTTGAGACTCAGACATGCCAACATTAAAATTCTTGGTTCTGATAATCAAGAAATGCCATTAGCATATGAAGACAGTGACATAATGTATTAGCATTATGTTACATATATGCAACTAACTACTAAATGTAATGCTATAATTAAAATTACCATAATGGTCTGGGGCTGGATTGACCCTGTGCAGCAAGTAACATCTCAATCAGACATCCTTGCTGATCCAACCTTTCCTTGAGCTCATGTACATCATCTTTCAACTGATGGTTTTCCAATCGAGATTCTTTTAGTTGTTCCTCAAGTTGGTTTACCTTGAACTTTGAACTTGATGCTTGATGTGGCTTCGGTCCATGCCCAAGTCCACGAACGAATCCAGAGCACACTCCCAAAACTTTATTACAAATCTCATCTACAGTCATCAAGTTTCCTTCAGCTTTAGATTCAGCCAATAACCTTTGCATCTCATTCTAATACATAAAAATCATTACGTGATTAAAAAGTGTACAACCAGCAAAAAATAATATCTCATAGCATAGACATTTGTATAATAAAAGTGTACGACGGGCATCACGATCTCTTGTATGAAATCTAACACCATTGATAATGCAACCGGCATACTTTCTAACACAAATGTGAGGTCCACATGCTAATGAATAGAGTGCTTCCGTTGCTTCTGGTGCTTTTTGGTTGAACAAGCGTGTTATCTACAAAAAGTTAAGAAATATTTAGTTGATATAGCTAATGTAGATATACACTCAAATGGTGATAATTTACTTACACGTCGTTTAAACCACGATGGGAATTGCTCCTTATGTCTTCTCTCTATATTAGTTGTACATTCTCTTTTAAGCTCCTCCAAATGTTGTTTGTTAAGTAAAGCCACAATTAACTTACAAATGACATAACCATTGATTTTTACGTCTATAATATTATTACTTATAAATACTTACTCAAGATAAGGTTCCAACTCCTCACAATTAGATAGCACATACCAATGAGCCATCTCGAGTTCATTTGAACATATTTTGCTGCTCTCAATGATCAAAATCTATAAGAAAAATGGATAATCCACCATCTTCTACTATGTCACAATTTCTTTCCTCTCTATTAAAATGAGTCTCAATTCCACGAAGATAAAATGAGCAAAAAATCAAACATTCATTGACAACGTAAGCCACGGCTATTGAGCCTTCAGGATGAGCTCTATTCCGCAGATATCCCTTAAGATCTCTCAAAAATCTAATGAAACAAATAAGCAAATACTATATTAATAAATTATTCATTTATTATGTCAACGACTATCAAAATTAAATTATAGTTTAACTGTTCGTATTACCTTTCAATAGGATACATCCATCGAAATTGTACAGGACCCCCAAGCATTATCTCGTTTGGAAGATGAATTGCCAAATGCACCATGACATCAAAGAAAGCGAGTGGAAAAATCATTTCAAGCTTGCAAAGGATCAATACAATTTCTTTTTCCATTTTCTGTACTTCTTCCACATTAAGTGTCTTGGAACATAGGCGTTGGAAAAAATCTCCCAACTCTACTAGTGCAATACAGACATCCCTTCGCAAGCATCCACGAATGCCAATAGGAAGTATCCTTTGAAGAATAACATAACAATCATGAGTTTTTAAACCAGTGACTTTTCCTTCATTCATATTCATACACCGAGAGATATTTGAAGCATATCTATCCAGGAACTTCACTAACTTAAAAAACTCACACACTATTTGCTTCTCATTCTTAGTTAAAGTATAACAAGCAGGTGGAATAATATATGAGCCATCACTTCTCTGCATTAAGTGTAATTCCTTCGTTATGCCCATATCCTTCAAATCTTGCCTCGCCTTCAAAGTATCTTTTGTTTTTCCATCAATGTTCAATAGTGTACCTAAAATATTATCACAAATATTCTTCTCTATATGCACAAGATCCAAATTATGCCTCAATTTCAATTTTCTCCAATATGGCAACTCAAAAAGAATGCTTCATTTTGTCCAATTCAACTCTATTGGAGAACGTTTTCTTTTTCTACTATTAGGATGCTTTCCATGTTGCACATCTTTTAAGTTTGCCAATTGTTGCAATACACAATCCCCTGATAACTCTTGTGGTGGCATTCGATGCTTAATCTTTCCATCAAACTTCTTACTTTTCCACCAATTATGATCATGTGGCAAGTATCGTTGATGCCCCATGTAACAAATTTTACTTCTTAACCTGTGAGAATATATCTGGTAATTACAAACTGGACATGCCATATATCCTTTTGTACTCCATCCAGACACATTACTATATGCTGGAAAATCATTTATAGTCCATAATAGGGCAGCATGCAATTGAAAATTTGATCCACTGCAAGCATCATATGTCTACACACCAATTTCCCATAACTCATTTAATTCATCTATCAAAGATTGCATATATACATCAATATCTTTTCCAGGTGCTTGGGGGCCCGGAATAAGCAATGACATCATGAAAATATTGCTCCTTCATACATTTCCAAGGGGGCAAGTTGTACATCACCAAAATAACTGGCCACATGTTGTATGATGTACTCATATTATCAAATGGATTAAAACCATCAATAGTGAGACCAAGTCTAATATTATGAGGATCTGCAGCAAACCATGAAAAATCATTATCAAACACTTTCCATATTTCTGAATCAGCTGGATGTCTCAACATCTTTCCATATTTCTGAATCAGCTGGATGTCTCAACACCTTTCCATCATCTAAACGCTTATCCTTATGCCACTGCATCTCTAAGGCAATTTTTCTTGACATATAAAGGCGTTGCAACCTCGGTTTTAATGGAAAGTAACGTAATATCTTATGCGGTACTTCTTGCCCTTACCATCATTGATTTTTCACCTAGATGTATGACAAATTGGACACTCTTCATGACTTTCAAACTCCTTCCAAAATAATGCACAATCATACTTGCATGCATGAATAGCTAGATATCCTAAATCCAATCCACGCAATACATTTCTTGCCTCATAGTGGGACTTAGGAAGTGTCTCTCCTTCTGGCAATGCTTCTTTCAATAATTTCACAACATATCAAATGATTTGTTGCTCCATTTATTATAAACTTTTAAATGGAGCAACTTCACCAAAAATGACGAAGTAGAAAAATTTGAATAACCTGGATATAATTCTCTTTCAGCATCCCTCAAAAGTTTAGCAAATGTATCTTGTGAGCCATCATTTACATTAAGGTTAGACACACCATTATCATGACCCATGTGATAATTATTCATGAAATTTTCAAAGTCATCTAGCATTTCGTGGACTCCATCATCCTCCTCCATGTCATTGCATGTCATTCCATTATCATCCAGATCATCATGATCATAAAAAGTTTCATATGCCCTAGGAATTTTAAAGGTTGAACGCTCCCCATAAAATATCCACCTTGTATAATCTGTATCGATCCCTCGAATCAACAAATGACTATGAACCGCATCTTGACTCTTAATATACAAGTTCAAACAATCAATACATGGACATGTAATCTCACACTCTTTACCCATATGATCAGCTACGAATTCCATAAAGGCTTGAACTCCCTTAACATACTGTTCAGTCCATTTTTGTGCAGTCATCCAACTCTTATCCATCATGCAAAGATACGTCATACACGAGATAAAAAGTGCACCTAAGTTCTCAAAAACAATCTCTTTGGTTTTTATATCCGTTCCAACCTAAGAAAAAAAATCAAACATATAACAATGAGCTTTGTAAGTAAAAATTACATATAACAATGACCGGTCCTGAAACATACCTTCTATCGAATTAGACTTTTGTGGAGAATTGTTTGTTCCAATTATGTGGAGAACTTCTATCGAATTAGACTTTGTTATGGTGGTTTATTCCAACCAATTCAGTAGTTATTGTCCTCATCTTCCCCCCTTATGAATGTCTCTTTTCACATTTAATTTAATTGATAAAAATGAGAAACAAATGATACTTCAATTATTCATGACATAATATAAAAAATTAATGCCAACATAGTGGCACTTTGGTGTTGCAATCATGGGTCTGCTAGCTTAATAACATATTTCAAGTATAGAATAACTCTTTATCAACCAGTTTTATCAAATCTATGAGCTTCTGCAGCAAAATAACAGTCAATATACATGCTTCCCATTCAGCATCTATTCTGAGGAGACTAAACATTGTTATCTCATGGATTTCGTTATCAACAAGAAAAAGAAACACTGTTATCTCATGGATTTCATTTCATTATGCAGAACAGAGACCAGTCCATGAATAGATATCGTGTATCTATTTTGAGGAGACTAAACATTTATGTTGAAGCACTCCTAAGCATTGTATTTCAAAGAATATCTCACGGAGAATACAAAGTTTGGCTATATAGGGTTAGCAAATGCATATCATTGGTATGCTAAGACTGCAACTAAAAATAATACCATATGTGCACCAATTCTACAAAGTTTGGGTCAAACTTTCTTGGGCTCAAGATGTTATCAGATCGTCTTCCTACAAATCTCATCCCGATTTGAAATCGTATGCTCATTCTTTTTAGTAGAAAACAATACACTCATTTACATGATGAAGATGTGTATGTAGCAAGGCAAAGAGCCAAAGATATCTTTTCAGCTTCCTTGATTTCAGAAAGGATTTGAAAATGTTTAAACTAACAATGGCAAAGGATCAGCTGTGAAGCCAGTTGGGAATAGCTAGATGCTATGTTTACAGTCAAGCAATAGAATTCAACCTTAACATTCAACCTGAAGTCACTAAATTTTATGAAGTGCCTCATACAAAAAATTCATGACACTATGTGACATTACAGATAGGACCAAGAAAAGGATGTCTCTTGGTGGCTTCCATATGACATGAGAGTATGCTTAATTAATTACTGGTCTTATGAAATATTATAAAGATGATAAAACCCAATTTCCTCTATTTCTAGGTATCCATTGGATTTTAGGGGATACTATTATTTCCCTAGAGGTCAGCTTTTCTCCTGGTAGTTGATATTTTTATCACGGTTTTCTCTGTTCCTCATTCCCTCTTCTATCTAATTTAACTTTCTCAATGCATTTTAACAAAATTTCTCCCAACATTTCTCTGAGGAGGTCTCCTCCACCGCCGCCGCCACCCTGGCCAAACCTCTGGCATCCGCCACCGAAGACCACCTTCAAGAACCAGCCGGACCTCCAGCATCCACCGCTGGCGACCCACCTTCAACAACCGACAGGCACGGATCCGGCTCAAGGACCGGATCGGCTTTGCAAAGAAGGCGGAGCAGTGGTGGGCCAGGAAGTCCGGCAGCGGCAAGAAGAAGGTGATGCCGCCGTCGGTCATGCTCAAGGCGGTGGCGGCGGTGAGGGGGCTGGTGGTGGAAGTGGCCGGATTCAGCCCGAGCGGTTTAACGGGAGGCAGTAGAAAAAATCCTAGAAGAGAGGAGAGAGATCATGGTACCTGGTTGACGATAGGAGGCTCCCCATCACCTTGCTTCGATCGGCGACCGGCGATGAGGGACAGAAAGGCGATGGAGGCCGAGAGACGCCAAGCCAACCTTCGGATTAGGGATCAAGGCAGAGCCAGCGAACAAGGGGGAGGCGTGAGAGAGGGGGAGGAAAGGGGGGAGGCACGCGTGAGAGAGGAGGAACGCGTGAGATCAGAGGCGGAGGAAAGGGAGGGAAGGGGGAGGCGGAGGCAAGGGCGGATCAGGGGTTTTTTTGGTGGCACGGGGAGGCGGAGGCAATGGGGCGGATCCGGATTTTTTTTTGGTGGCACCGGAGTCTAGCGCGCGGACATCGAGGTAGTGGGAGGGAAAATTCGCGGGAACGTGAAATCCTATTTCCTAATTTTTTTCATCAGTTGCCCACCAAAAAATTGATCAAAAAATTATATTTTTTAAATATATTTATTATTAATAATTTTAACAATCAAAATTTTGGTTAAAAAATAAAATTGTTTTATGCATAAATTATAATTGATCGTAAATAATTTTGATGGGTTAGTGCACCAGATTTTTGTCTACCAAAATAAAAAAAAATGGTTGCCAATTTTTCATGAGGAATCTCAAGCAACACCAATATTTTTTTGGTCATAAATTATTATAATTTGATCGATAAAGACTATAATTTTTTATAATCAAATTATAATTTGGTCGAAAATATATATATTTTTATAATATTTATGACTTTCTGATGTCTTATATGACTTTTTGTTAATATATATGATATTTTAAATAATATATATAACTTTCTATTATTTATTATGACTTCATGTTATGCTATATAGTATCATAATATAGCTCTTTCATTATTCTATGGAGCGAAAGGATATTTTTATCACCAAAAATTTAATGAAAAAGAAAAGTTGAGCGGTATTAAATGCTCTTCCATTATTATTCTACTATGTGATTCAAGATGACCAGATGGTGCACTCCATATCAATTTTACTATACCGTACGCGATGCATAAAATATTACTCTAAGGTGTAAACCCATATTAGGCCCAATAATAAGGAAACGTTGCTTTTAGATGGGCTTGGGCTTTAAACTGGACCAGATGTCAAAAGACTACTTTTAAAGTCATTTCCTGGACTTGGGCAAGTCCTTCCAATGTGATCAAGGATATCTAAATGCAATTCACATCCATTCGGGATTAGCGATGGCAACGGCTAAAAAGATGGTAATAGATTGGTCGGCTAATATTTATATCCATTCCATAATTAAAATTTTCATATCCATATCTATCCCATGTCTACCTTGGATCGGATAGGGTAAAGTAGATGGTATAGATCGAATTAGGTTTGGTAGATAAGATGGATTGGATTAAGTCAAATAAAGAATTCATCATATAAATAGTTTAAAATAATTATAACTTTGAAAAAATTAATTAAGGTTATATATTCAAGATAGAGCATATCATTATCTATATTCGATCCGAACATGCTTTAGATATTTTATATATAACTCACATCTATTTGAATTTTAATTGGATCGGATAAAATTCATCCCATTTAAATCAGATTCGATCGGATATCTGGTGGATCAGCTACAATTACCATTCCTATTATAGTCCATCCCTTGGGAGCCAGTAGCGCAGACAAGGTTCTCATCCACAAGATGATTAGTAATCAAACTCTAGAGTTTAGCTTTGTCCATCCATGAATCTATCCTCTACATCTCTGGCTACTACTTCTCCTACTATAGATAAATATACTCCTCCAAGTTAGCTTTTTTATTTTGAGGCAGAGAGTATGAATTACCCCAAATTAGTATGGTATTCATAAAGTAAAAATAATTATATAAAAAATGAATTAAGAGATTGAATCCACCAAAACAAGCATGATTTTGAGGATTTACATGTATTTAAAGAGTCAGCATAAAAGTGCAGTTGCATAAGGCTCGAGCTTGTGAAGACCAATACTATAGAGATATATATTATAATAGATAGCAAACTGTTATGGGGTAACCCACCTAGACCATGATTCTTGGGGCCTATACTCCAAGATATATCTAGCGGCAATAGCAATGCCAGATAGACTGCCACTTAGTGAGCAGAGATCGGGGTCCACCTTTGGATCTAGTCCAACTACATGATCGGACACCCACTAATGGATAGGAGCTTACTATTGAAAAATATATCCCAAAGCTAATCGTTAGTCTGTTGATGATTGAGCTAATTTTTTAATTATATATGATTTATTATAAATAAAAAGTTTATTCTAATTTTTTCATCATAAGTATATATTTTTCTTTTTTGAACTCTGGTATTGTGATGAAGTTCTTAAGACTATTTAGAATCAATAAAGAGAGGATTTATCATTTAGTCCTTAAATATGTTCACGATCAAATGATATGTTATTGTGTTATGTGCCATATGGGTTGGTTGTTCTCTTACCAAGGAGTATCGAGATACTGGTATGGCATGCAAGTAAGATATAAGAATATGTCGTCATTGAACGTGACCAACTTCGAAGCATTGTACTATCAAGATTTGCTCCGAAGGAATATGGATATAAGTGTCCCTTCGATTTGAGATCACTACGGCGACTTGCAAGCAACTTACTATACTTTGGTGCCGGATTATCTAAATTTCTAATTTAATAATGAAAGATTTTTGGGCACAGTCAAATACTTGTAAAGTCGGTGTATGAGTTAAGATGAAATTGACCACTCCTAGTTTCAAGAGTTGTGTTGAATTATATTTCAATTTAGCAAAATCTTATCCTTATGAGGAGTCACAGGACTGATTGCGTTGAGATACATTATGGATATACTTTTTCAAGATTGATAGTTTAACTCTAAGTCATCCTAAATGCAAAAGTCAAAGGGATGAATTATATGATAACCATATTCAAATGGATTCTTGATATTGCTTTACATATATTCAACCTATTCGAACATCGGGTACCATTGCTAGATGATCACTTTGATTGGTACAAAAATTTATTTCTGTACTATCAGCTTAGCTTCGAACCTATGGGGTCATACATATAGAGGTTTCTATTTGATTGTATGATTGATCAACGATTATGAATTATTTTAGGATCAAATCATCAATATGACTGATGATTGATCTAGTACAAATGTTGTAAGAGGATTACTTAGTCATTGGATTGTTAATTGACCAAATTTAATTGAGCATTAGGGCTGAGATCAAGTCTAATTGAATAAGATTCAATTTGGTTTGGTTTGGACTTGATTAGATCAAGTCTAATTTGTTTATGAGATAAGCCAATTACAAGAGAGATCAATTCTCTATTAAATTAGGACTTGTATACACTTAATTCTTAATTTGCTTAGGATTTAAATCATATTTAAATATATTTAATTAGATTTAAATAGGCTCCTAGTTGGACTAGGATCATCTATAGTTAGGTTGCACTAATCCTAATTTAATTAGGCTTAAAATTTGATTTGACCAAAGAAAACTAGAGAGCTCAATTGGACTGGGACTCTCTCTCTTCCTTTGTGCCAACTCTCCATGCCCCACGCCCACTTTCTTTTAGTTGTGCATGAGATTCCTCACACCTAAGAGAACCCCACGTGCATCCCCTTCCTTTTTGAATGGAAATTTGTTTGGTCTAGGTCAAATAAGGTAAGTTGTTTTGACCTAAGATTCTATTTGATAGAGTTTTGATATTTTTAAACTCTATCCATTGTAAGCACCTAATATAATTGGATTTAATCTGATTTTTGATACTGAAAAAGAAAGATTTTAGTGTGAATATTCTGATATCCCATGCCTAAGGAAATGAAGGTGGCACCCAAAAGTTGAGCGCCATAAGTTTCTTAGATTGGAAACTTTTCTATCTAGATATTTGAACTACATTAGGACTCTTCCTTTTCTCCCTATTTAAGAGAGCTTGAGGCATGGGATTTTGATGAGAGATTCATCATGAGATAAAGTGTTGGGTGTCAGTTACTGCGCATATAACTCCTAGGGGGTGTGAGGTTTCATTAGGACAACACTAGTGCATATCCCGTTGAGAGAAAAACAAAAAGAGAAGAAGGGGTTCTGCTCTAGGGCTTTTTCTTCCTCCCTCTTCCATATTATTTTGAGAGATAAGAAAGGAAGAGAACCTCCCTTAAATCTTCCTCTGATTCTTTATCCCTTGGAAGGCCCAAGAGATCCGAAAAAGAAGAATCAAGATTAACCATCATGAGGGATCTGCAAAGTGCTAGCACGCTACACGGATCTTTGATCATCGAATCTCCGATCATCCTAGAAGCCTCATGTGGACAATCTGTAGAGGTCAGATGACTTGTGTGGCTCTAAGCAACAACCTCAACTATGAAAATCAGTAGTGGAGTTCTCGATCCATGATCAAGTATAGAGATCTGATCTCTATAAGATACTTGATTAGATCTAGATCAGTATTGATGTGATCAATACCTTTTAGCTTTATTTATTTTCATATTTATTACATGCTTTATATCATGTCATAAGATCCTAGTTAGTAGGTCTTTTATGATTTAATCATATGCATAAGTCTTCCACTTCGTTAATTTTCAAAAAAATTTCAAAATTTTTGCATGAAATCCTACTAGTTTTTCCATCACTTACCGCCCCCATTATCAACACTCCACAGATGACACAATCAATTCCCTGCAATGGGATTCAAGACCAGTGCAACAAGCTAGCCCCTTTGACCTTCGAGATAGACCCAGTCCAACCTTTAGGTCAGCATCATGCTGCTAACTTTGAGAGACCCCATAGCAGGACCTGGGGTGGCTGCACCATGATGACTCCTCAACTGAACCCTGACCTCGGTCATATCTTTCCGCATATGTGGGTCTTTGTCGAATCTTCTGACATGTTGTAGAGGTGCCGACTGGTAGATGTTTATGACTAATAAACCTAGCAAGCATCCGCCTAGGGAATGCCTACGACTAACAAACCTGGTGGATGCCCGCCCAGCAGACACCCATGATTAAGGAATCATGTCACCTATCCTAATAGTCTATGGGCTAAGGATACGATAAACTCTGATGATCTCCTATATAAAGAGGTAAACAAAAGGACTCTCGAGAAGGAAGAAAGGATAAGCAAATGCCACTCCGCCTGGTTCTTTCTCCCTCTTTCCTCCACTATGCTTAAAGCTCCCACTAGCTTAGGCATCAAAGGATCCCCCACCAAAAAGCCCCCAGCATGAGGACTTTCTTTTGCAGGTCTCCGAGGCATTGCAGTCTCCACTATATTCCGATGCCTACTCGATAGCCACGTCAATCCCTCGAAGCCTTGATGCAATAATCTGGTACTAGTAGAAGGGGGTAAGCACCCCAACTGAGGAAAAGGGAGATGCCATAGCAAAATCGATCCATCGCCTCCCGCTGGTAGTTGACCCAATGGGGTTGAGGCCAATCCACTCAATTGTCCACTTCCAATGCGATAGCATAGTAGATGTAATCATTCATGGTCATAAACCTCCAGTAATTTGGCAGTCTTATACGAGAAGTCCAAATCCTCACCAATGCCATCTAACATCTACAATAGGTAGCGGGGCAGCAGCCACCTCTTGAGCCTACTCCCTTGACAGTTTTATTTCAGCATAGTCACCGAGACCCATCCGTGGACCCAAAGAGTCCACTGCATGGGATGCACGATCGGCCCTAGCAGACTAGCGATCATCATCTCACTGTAGGTCCATCCATGGAGGGCAACATCGAAGGTCGCCGCCCCCTTCGGTGGAGACTCGATGGAGGGGCACACCCCTTGCTCTGAGAAGTCCCACCACGAGGAAGACCTCAAGTAGAAGGTCTGCAAGATTGAGTGTAGACTGGGCTAGATCCACATGGATGACGGAGGAAATGAAGAGGCCTTTGGCTTTAGCTCTCGACCATTACTACAAGAATTCTATCTATTAACGATGGCTAAACACCGTCACTAATAGTCTGTTTGCCATCGCTAATAATATTGCCATTGCTAATATCATCATAAAATTCAATCTAAAAAATTTTTATTACTAATTATCATTATTAGCAATGGCAAAATTCGTCATCGCTAATACATTTATTAGCGATGGATTTTATGATGAAAAAATTTTATCTCTAATAATTTTTTAATACTTAAATTACTTTTCTTAAGAAATATTAGCAACGATAAAGTCATGGCTAATGTCATCTCTAATAATTATTAGTGACCAAAAATGCCATCATTAATGTAGCCGCTGAATTTTTATATTTTTAAATTAAATAAAAAAAATTATTTAAAAAATTATTAGTGATAGGGTCTTCATCTCTAAAGCCATCGCTTATAGTTATTAGAGACGGTAGATTTCATCTCTAATACTATTGCTAATAGTTAATTTATATTTTTAAAATAATAATAATAATAATTTTTAAAATCTATCTTAATTTTATAATACTTATTATAATTAAAATTCAAAAATAATCTAATAATCAAAAATAAAAAAATTAATTATATTTTATTAAAAATATAATTTATATAATTTTTTATAATTAGTATCAAAAAATATAATGCATCAAAAAAATAATACATCAAAAAAAAATTAGGTCTGATCCTCATCATCGCCCACCTCATCCTCCTCCTGCTCCTCTCTAGTAGTTGGTGGATGAGAGCTGGATGTCCCAGCATCTTGTAATGAAAAAAATAAAATATTATTAATAAGTTTCGATACGAAGGTGTATCTTTCGATACGGAGGTATATTTTTTCATATATTCTTTCGATTCTCAAATAGATTATTTTTATATATTTCATTCGATGATATGGAGCTATAGACACCTTCGGTCCATCGATTGAATAGTTAGATTAAATTTTTAGTCCCTAGATCTCCTTCCTAGACTCAAACCTAAATATACGAAGCTTCTAAAAATTAAAACTTAAAATAATTAAAATAATTTAATTATATAATTATCTGATATGATGGTTGGAATAATGAGTCTAGCTAGTTGTGCAACTGTGGATCCCAGAGAAGTTCTACGACCATGTTGCGGATGGCATCCAGGAGGTTTTGAGGTCACCGGCTCAGAAGCATCTACACGACCTCCTCCACGTGCACATCGCTCTAAATCTGGGGTGTTGAGGCCTTTGAGGATGCTGAAGAATATCGAAATGGTGGAGGGTCGAAGTTGTGGTCGAATCTTATGATCCGACTCCTACGCCCCCATAGCGCTAAGCCATCCCTCAAGATCAAGAGGAGCTAAGAAGATGGATCATTGCCGTACCTCTCAGCAATGTATATTGCATAATGTGTCTACACAGTTAAGAAATATATTAGTTGTGATATAAAAATTAGATCCTGTAATAACTTAATTAGTAAATAAAGTTTGAAGTTCTTATCGTGATCCATCATGATGTAGAATCAAAGTAGTCACCGATCCTCCTAGATTGGTGTGTGGCCTACCATAACTATAGCTGGTCTGGTGGATGATCTAGTTATCATGCCTACAATAAGTAAATAATAAAATTAAATTAAATAAAACATGCATATAAGATTTTTTACAACCCTAGTAAAGAGCTTTGATATTGATTTCTTACCAGTCTATCGGCCACAACATGTGTATCGATCGAATTGCCCGTATGTCTAATTAGATACTGCTGGATAGCCTAATTCTACTGGGCCCTCTACCGCCTATCGGAGTACTCCTTATTACTCCACTGGTCGCAGAGGGCCTTCCATATGTCCGTCTGCATTTAGTGATCCATGAAGGATCTTCAGTCTGATGGTGACTGAAAATCGAAGTGCTGGATCACAGACTGCTTGAGGCTATAGAGGCCATCTCGGAGCTTCCGTGTGACCACCTCCTTGAAGATCTGACAGCCAACCTCCTAATCCTGGGGAGTCTCAAATCGGTAGTAGTCCTACAAGATAGAAGCAAGCATGTATTTATATGTAATCAAAATACCAACGTATCAAAAATTTGTTAATTAAACTAGTTTTGACTTACCAAAAACATCCCCCAAGCTGCATCATGTGCTCCAGATGGCCAGCTGAAAAACTTATTCACCAATCCTGGCATCAAGCATCAGATGATGCCAGTAACCACAGGAGATACTCCAGACTCTCTAAACATACTGTAAAATTGATTTTGAATAATAAATATTAACTCTAGAATTGCTAAATTAGAAATATATTAATTAAAATTATATTACTTACGAGTGGCTCTGAACGTGGATGAGCTTTCTATCCTCTAGTCGATTTGGAGGTGCTGCGAGTCAGGCAGATCCTCGACCACAACTCTGTATCTATGAGCCGATCACTATTGCATATGACTGTGGGGTCACTGGTGATCCCCTATCATCTGGTATGAGATGTGCAAAATTATGCGAGCTGGTCGTATGATCGCTCTCTTCTCAAAAGCTCTATGTTTAACTAGAATGGCTCCAACCTCTAGAAGACATGATGTACAATATCTGAAAATAAAAATAAAAACCAAAGCAAGTAGATGACCTAAAAATTGATTCAAATAAAATATATATCTATCAAAATATAACAAGCCGATCAAAATTTAACTCACATATAACAAAGATTGTTAGTTAGCTTATGCAATGTATGAGTAGTCTAATATTTTTCGTCCAACAATACATGATAATGTGTTGGTCTGTTGATCCCCTGATTTAAGTATTGTCTGATTCTCATCTAGTAGTATATGATAATTTCAATACATGAAAATTTGAAGAAGGCTCATATCTGCCACTGAAAAATAAGTCATTGCGCATTCCTCTGCACCTTTAAGCATGAGGTGGCTGCAAGCAGTCGTTTGTGATATAACAGACCATCCAAGCTTGTCCTGTATTACAAGTTCTTCTGCACCAAAGTATGGTGAGATGGCTACAAGCCATTATCTACACTATAATAGACCATCCAAGCTTGACCATACAACAACAAGAATAGAAATCATCACCTCCATTTAGGCGCATCTCATATAGGCAATCATCATAACCTCTATCTCTGAGCTCCCGACCGCCTCCTCGAGCTGCAAACCAAAAATATAAATTTTATTTAAAAAAAATCATGCGCTCGCACAGTCTAGTCATGTGGCAAGCTTCAATTCCAAACTACAAGTGTTGGTACTTGCAAAGAAAGACGTGGGAGATAATATGCATGGACGGGAAGCTGTACTTGTCCAATACATTTACTAATGTGCACGAGTGCTCTGCATGTCGAGACTGAAGCCTACAGGGCACGTCTTGAGTCTATGTTTGCAATACGGTCCGAACCTTTTCTCAATTCGAGCGCACTACATGCCAAGATCGAAGCGCGCAGGACATGTGTCAGGTCGATAGTTGTAACACTGCCCGAACTTTTTCTTGGTTCGAGCGTGCTGTATGCCAAGATTGAAGCACGCAGGGCATATCTCGACCTCATGTTTGTAGCTTGAACCTTCCTCAGTTCAAGCGCTCTGCATGCCAAGATTAGAGAATGGAAGGCATGTCTTGGACTAGTGTTTACAATGCTGTTTGAACCTTTCCTCGATTCGAGCATGCTGCATGCCGAGATCGAGGTGTGCAGGATACGTCTCAGCCTCGTATTTGCAGCCCGAATCTTTCATTGATTTGAGAGAGGGTGGATGCTGAGATCGGATGTGCAAAGCACATCTCAGATCGGTGTTTGCAATGTTGCCCATGTTGGGAGATATCAACTCACTCTGATAATGAATGTCGTGGAGTCTGGCCAGGACACCACGACCTCAAGACCTTATTAATACCATTTGCGTTGCACTCGATCACGTATGGATACCATAAGAGAAAGAAAGAAAAATACAAGATAAGAGAGTAAACAATCAAGTATACATAGATTAAACTAAGGTCTACCTCCATGGGACATGCAAACTTTACTATGAGAGAAAAAAAATCAAATTATATAAGAGAAACTTACCACTCAACTCTTATATAAGAATCTCTCAATAAGAAGCTCCAAAATTCTTACAAAAGCCCTCTAAAATCTCTCAAGAAGCCTCTCAATACCTTTGAAATGTCACCAGCTTTTCAACATAATAAACGGTTCGTCAATCGAAGTTATATAGACTTTAAAAAATCAAAAATAGTATTTTAGTAGGAAACCCAATCCTAATCACACTCGAGATGACATTTGGACCATTCGATTATGATTGGCTCCCTCCTAGGCCATCGGATCGTGCACAGCAATCCTGATCAGGCTCTGATTAAGTTCCAGCCATTTGATCGCAACTGGCTCCTCCTTGAGCCATCGGATCATGATCGATCCATGAAATAGTATCGTGGATTGTGCAAAATAAAAAGAGAAATGGTCGGGTGGCCCACGCAGGCGCCCACGAACCGACAGTCCATAGTGGACCGTATTCCATTGCATGGGCTGGGTGCCCACGTGGCTTGCTCCCATGCGGCCTGTGCGCGCTCGTGCGCCCGACTGGCCTAGTGCATGGCTGGCCCAGCATCGCTGCATGCTACCAATTTGGGTGGCTTCGACTGCTTGTAGGCCCAATGCATGGCTAGCCTAGTGCTGCTTGTGGGCCCCACCAATGGGCCCGAGGGTTGGCTACCTCGCTTTGACATTCTTTCGCACTTATCTTTTCCATCTGGACACCGTTTGGACTATTCTTATGCTCGTTGGACTCCGTTCGTCATCCTGGATCTTATTCTGGGTATATTATGATCTAAATCTTTAGGCATTTTTTTAATAATCTTCACCTCGGCTCGATATTCGATCTCCATCTATTTCTAAGAGCCTTTGATCCATCTCTCCTCCATGCCCTAGGGCACGTCTGTTGTCTCATGGATGGACAAACATGGGAGTCAAGCCAGGCCGCTCAATCTCATCTTCATCAATGGCTGTATCCACTCTGACCAAAGATCTGCTCAAAAAAAGTCTCCTATAGTAATAGGAACTTTACTCTATGGCGTCGCCTCTCATCCTCTTGAGTCTTCCATCTTGTGCCGATCCACCTCCACCTAGAGCTCCATCTTGCACTAAACTTCCTCTGGCTCCTGAAGCTCCACCTTGCACTGGGCCTCCTAACCAGATAGTAATGTCCCATTGTTCTCTTTTTTTTCTCCAATATCATTCTATCACCATGCATGATCTTCAAGATTCCATCATCATCTATTAACCTATAGCCGTTTGAATCCAGTCTGCTAAGTGAGATAAGATTTTATCTAAAACTGGATATGTATCGGACCTCCCCCAATTTCCTCACTGCACTATCATGTGTCAATAGCTGACCATCCCGATGCCTCAAATCACATAATTTGATTCATCCGACAGATAAACAGTGCCCTCACTGCTCTTTAGGGAGTCAAACTGCTCCTCTTTGCAACAAATATGATATGTGTATGCAGAATCTAAAATTCACTACTGTGAAGAAGTAGATATCTCATCAGATATCTCTTGGACATCATCCTCTAACTTGCTATTGGCCATCGCTGCAGTAGCCCTCGTCTGATTTCTGAGCTACGGGCAATCTCTAACACGATGTCCCAACTCATCGCATCCATAGCATTTGATCTTGTTAGGATCCCTCATCTTGGACCTGGATCATCCTTCTTATGATTATCTGTGGCTCCATCCGTTGCCACCTATTCGTTCAGAAACCACCAAAGCTGAGCTATCGCCATCTGAGCTCGAAGCTGGATTCTTCCTCCTGAGGACCTTGTTCTAGAGAATCGCCATAGTGACCTTGTCCATCTTGATGGTGCTCTTTCCCACTAGAAGAGCAGTTACCAAGAACTCATACGAAGGTAGAAGCAATGCTAGAAAAACCAATGCCCAGGTCTTCTCCTCAACCTTCTTACCTACACTAAGAAGATTGGTGAGAATCTTCTGAAAGTAGCTGAGATGCTCCTGCATGCTCTATCCCTTGATCATCCGTAGTTGGTAGAAAGAAAGAGGATGTTGATAAGAGACTTCACCATGTACAACTCCTCAAGTTTTAACCATAGAATCATCGGAGAAGTCTCACCAAGTACATGGATCACCACCTCATCTACTAGGTACATACGAATGGTACTCACTATCTACATCTGTAGCTGCTCCCATGTTCTCTCTTCTATGGTGTTTAAGTTCTTTTCATTCAAAAGAACGTTGATCAAACCATGTTGGATGAGCACGTCCTTCACCATCGCTTGACCCAAGAAGAAATTGCTCTTTCCATCAAACCGACTAATCTCTATCTTGATTGTGCTTATTTTCTCCATCTTTTTTGATCTCGATCAACACCGTCACGATCTGGGCAACCACGTGTGTTGGTATTATCTGGCTTTAATACTAATTATTGGGGGATATCAACTCACTCTGATACCGATTGTTGTAATGTCTGGCCAACCTTAAGACCTTATCGATACCGTTTGCATTACACTCGATCATATATGAATACTATATAAGAAAGAAAGAAGAATACAAGATAAGAGAACAAACAATCAAATATACGTGGATTAGACCAAGATCTATCTCCATGGGATGTGCAAACTTCACTATAAGAGAAAGAAAACCAAATAATATAATAGAAACTTACCACTCAATTCTTATACAAGAAATTCTCAATAAGAAGCTCCAAAATTCTTATAAAAATTCTCTAAAATCTCTTAAAAAGTCTCTTAGCACCTTCAGGATGTCACCAACTTTTCAACATAACAAACGGTTCATCAATCGAAGTTATATAGATTCCAAAAAATCAAAAATAGTATTTCAGTAGAAAATTCAATTCTAATCACACTCGAGATTGCATCTAGACTGTCTAATCATGACCAGCTCCCTCCTAGGCCATCGAATCATGCACAGCAGTCCTGATCAGGCTTTGATTAAGTTCTAGCTATTCAATCACGACCAGCTCCTTCCTAAGCCATCGGATCATGATTGGTCCATGGAATAGTGCTATGGACCATGCAAAATGCAAAAGGAAATGATCGGGTGGCCCACATGGGTGCCCATGAGCCGACAGTCCATGATGGACCATGCTCCACCACATAGGCTGGGCACCTGCATGGCCTACTCTCGCATGGCCCATGCACAGCCCTGCATGCACTCGCATGCCCGGTCGGCCTAGCACGCAGCTGGTCTAGCACCGCCATGCACTATCGATCTGGGCCACTCCGCCTTCGACCGACACCACCTATGGGCCCCGCCAGCGGGCTCGAGGGTTGGCTACCCCATTATGACCTTTTTTTGTACTTATCTTCTCCATCTGAACTCCGTTTGGATTGTTCTTGGGCTCGTTAGACTTCATTCATCATCCTAGACTTTATTCTGGACTTATTATGGATCGAATCTTGAGGTATTTTTCTCAACAGTCCGAACCTTCTCTCAATTCGAGCATGCTGCATGTCGAGATCGGAGCGTGTAGGTCATGTCTCGTGCTAGTATTTGTAATGCTGCCCAAACCTTCCCTTGGTTTGAGTGTGCTGCATTCCGAGATTGAAGGGTGAAGGGCATGTCTCGGCATCGTATTTGTAGCCCGAACCTTCCCTCGGATCGAGCCCTCTGCATGTTAAGATCGAAACAGATAGGGCACGTCTCAGACTGGTGTTTGCAATGCTGTCCAAACCTTTTCTCGGTTCTAGCACGCTGCATGTCAAGACCAAAGTGCACAAGATACGTCTCGACCTCATGTTTGCAACCCAAACCTTCTCTCGATTCGAGTGCTCTCATTATCGGGACCCAAATCTTGTACAAATTAATACATATTTAAAATAATTTTTAATATCTAATTATGCTTAATTAATATAATTTAAATAAAAAAATAATTTTTATGGATGGTATTAGCTGTCACTAATACCGTCGCTAATACTCACAATAGAAGAAGGCTACCATACAGGACTGAGGCACGGGCTAGCATACAAAAATTGAGATGTGAGGAGGCGTAAATGAGCAGGGACTGAGGCTCAGGGATGCGGCCATAAATGAGAGCTTGGGAAGATTGGGAGCTTACGCCCGAGGGCTTGGGGAGGCAGGAGGTGGTCGGGGGTTCAGAGAGATAGGTTGAGTGCAGCCAGGGAGAGACGGTCGGAGAAGGGATGGGGTGGCGGGTGAACCAAAGGACCGGAGGTTTGAGGAAGGAGGCAAGAGGCGGTGGGGAAAGAGAAGGGGTGATGGATGAACCAAAGGGCCAGAGGCTTCGGGGAGGCAGGAGATGGCCAAGGGTTCAGGAAGGAGGCAGGAGGAGGCCAGTGGAAGATGACTGGGGGAGAGAGGGGGTGGGAGGAAATCGAATGGCGGGGGGAGGGTGGCAGGGGAATCAAATGGCGGAGGTTCGGGGAGGCAAGAGGCAGCTAGGGGTTCGAAGAGGTAGGAGGCAGTCGGGGGGAGGTGGCTAAGGGGAGAGAGGGGTGGTGGGGAACAGAATGGTAGGGAGAGGAGGGTGGCAGGGGAACTGAAGGACTGGAGTTTCGAGGAAGGAGGTAGAAGGAGGCCAGAGGGAGAGAGGGGTGGCAGGGGAACTGAAGGGTCGGGGTTTCGGGGAAGGAGGCAGGAGGCGGTCGGAGGAGAGGGGGGTGGCGGGGGAGCTGAACAGTGGGAGAGAGGAGGGTGGTGGGAGAACCGAACAATTGGGGGTTCTGAGAGGCAGGAGGCGGCTAGGGATTCAGGGAAAGAGGCAAGAGGTGGTCGGAAGGATAGAGGGGGTGGTGGGGGAACAGAATGGTAGGGGAGAGGAGGGTGGCGGGGAAATCAAATGATCGAGGGTTCAAGGAGACAGGAGGCAGCCTAGGTTCTAGGAAGGAGTTAGGAGGTGGCTTGGGGGAGGCAGTCGGAGGGAGGTGGGCCTAGTGCAATCAGGGGGATCCACTACAACAAAATAGATCTTTTGTGGTGGATTTATTTGCAAAAAAATTTTCATTATAAATAAGCTTATTAGCGATTGAAAAAAAATTTAATGCAAAAAAATTATTATTTGCTATGAAATAATTTTTTCGTTGCAACTAATCTATAATTTGCAATGAAAAAAATTTTCATTACAAACGATGGATTATTTACGATAGAAAGTTTCCATCGCTAATAAGCTACCATTAATAAATAATTTTTAAAAAATAAAAAGATGGAATATTAGCAACGAAAACTTTTCGTCGCCAATAATAGATCATTAGCAATGAAAAAATTCATCGCTAATGATCTATTATTTACGATGAAAAATTTTCATCGCTAATAAGCTATCGTTAATAAATAATTTTAAAAAATAAAAAGATAGATTATTAGCAATGAAAATTTTCTATCGCAAATAATAGATTATTAGCGATAGAAATTGATTTTCCATCACTAATAATCTATTATTTACAATGAAAAGTTTTCATCGCTAATAAGTTATCAATAATAAATAAATTTTAAAAAATAAAAAAAATAAATATTAGTGATAGAAACCATCTTTCATAAATAATAGATCATTAGTGATGGAAAAATATTTTCATCATAAATGATCGATTATTTATGATGGAAAGTTTTTATCGCTAATAAGCTATCATTAATAAGTAATTTTTAAAAAATTAAAAGATGAATTATTAGTGATAGAATATTTTTATCATAAATAATAAATTATTAGTGATGAAAAATAAATTTTTATCATAAATAATTGATTATTTGCAATAGAAAGTTTTCGTCGCTAATACTCCATCGCAAATAAGTCGAGCAAAGTTTTAAATTGAAAAAAATGGACTACTTTAAAAATAAAAAAAGAGCAAAAATATGCCATGTATGGCCAATGCAATGGGGTCGAGGGGTCCGAGCACGTCCATTGTTAGCTCGCCCGTGAGCAAAAGAAGTATATTTTTTTATAATTTTTAAAATATTAGTATTCTTTTCAAAAAAATATTTTTCTCTAAATATTATATAATTTTATAATTTAAAATCGATATTTATCATTCATTATTTAAATAATTATCATGCAAGCACCATCACAAAATATCGTCTTGATCTAGTAGCTCTAGCTATGCAGATCGATAAAATTTGATTTCGATGATCATGAATGATCGTATGATGATCTGATAGATAGAAATCATCGATGGATTTAAAAACTTACAATGATGATTTCTATAATATTTATAATATACTATCAATATTTCACTTCAATTGGATATAATTATGATAGTTAATTTAGGATGGGATGATGTGGATCGTTAAATAAAAAATGAATGATCAAAAGGCCAAACTACGTCCAATTATAAGATAATATTTTGACAAATGATCTTTGCTACTATTTTAATCATCTATACAGTGATGATTATAAAATCTAAACTTTGTGTATCTGAATCATCCATATTAAGTATATTTTACAAAAGCATAAGTATAATTGTTTAAGAACTTTAAGAATATGCATCAAGAGACGTGCAATTTTAGATAATTTATATACACGTGGTTTATTTTTTATGATCACCACTATAGAAATGATCAAACTATTAGTAAAGATCATTTATCTAAGAAAATAATCTAATAAATACATGTCAATTGGCATTTTAATCACTCATTTTTTATTTAATAGTCTAAATTATTCCGCACTAAATTAACTATGATAATTATATCTGATTGAAGTAAAATTTTGCTAGTATGCTATAAATATCATAGAGATCATCATTATAAATTTTTGAATTGATCAATAATTTTTATCTATCAGATCATCATGCAGTCATTTATGATTATTGAAATCAAATTTTTTTGATCTATATAGCTAGAGCTACCTGATCGAGGCGATATTTTATGATGGTGCTTGCATAATAATTACTTAAATAATAAATAATGAAGATGAACTTTAAAATTCAAAATCATGTAATATTTAAAAAAAATAAAAATTTTAATTTTAAAAGAATACTAATTCTTCAAAATTTAGAAAAAATATTAATTTGCTTGTGGGCCAGCTAATGGTGGATGTGCTCATACCCCTCAACCCTATCACATTGGCCATGCACGACACATTTTTGCCTTTTCTTGGTTTTTAAAGTAGTCCATATTTTCTTTTTCTTTAATTTAAAATTTTGGTCAAAGTATTTACGATGGATAATTAGCGACAAAATTTTTCCATCACAAAAAATCTAAGTATTTATGATGAAAAAATATTTTCATTATAAATAATTAATTTTTTATGATGAAAAATATTTTCCATTGCAAATACTCAGAGTTTTTTTATGATTTATTCTTGGTAGATTAATAGTGATGAAATTTATTACGATGAAAAAAATCATTATAAATAATTAATTATTAGCAATGAAAATTCATTTCCATCATAAATAACTTATTTTATTATTTTTAGAGAGGAAAATAATTTTTTAGTAAAATATTTGGTGGAAATTATTAGCGATGAAATTATTTAAGATAAATTTTTTTATTGCAAATAACTAATATTAGTGACAAAAATATTTGTTCCATTGCCAATAAGACTTTTAGCGATGAAAATTACGTCGCAAATAGTTTCATTATTAAAACACTTTAAATATCTATCCCCCCACTCCCATAAAATCCACACTCTCTCAGCCCGAAATCCTATCCTCTCCTCTCTTTCTCCCCCTCGTCCTCTCTCTTCCCCTCCTCCTAGGCTCCCACCGATCGGTGATCGCATTTCTCACTATCGCTTCCATTGCCGCCATTATTGCCGACATCGTTGCCGATGCCATTGCCACTGCCATTATGTTTTAACTGATTGAAGGTAACTTAATTCGATCCCTGACAGCCACGGGTTAGATTTTTTATTTTTAATTTATTCTTTTGATCTAGGGGCCACGTGTGTTGTCGTGTGGTGGCTGATGGTGGACGGTGAGGCATGGAGGGTTGGTGCTAGTTGCAGGCCATGCGTGGCGGTTGACGGGCCTGTTGGAGGCCATTGGTGGTGAGAGGTGGAGGGTTGGCACCGTAAGGGCTGGGAGGCCGTCAGAGGTGGGGCCTCGAGTGGCGGTGGTGATGAGATGGATGGTGTGAGGTAGAGAGGGATGCATGGGGCATGAAGGGGCAATGGTGATGGGTTAGGTGGGGGGTTGCGGGTGGTGGGCGGCAGATGGAAGCTGCAGGGGGTGGGGGACCATGATGGCTGGGTACGTGGGTGGCGTAGGGGCTAGGGGACTGGGGGGCCACGATGGGTCGGGGGCAGATGGGGGTGCATGGGATGTGGAGGGGCGACGGAGATGGCTCATGTGCGGAGCCATAGGTGGTGGGCAATGAAGGGGAGCCCATAGGATGTGGGGGGCTGTGAGGGCCTGGTACGTGGGTGGTGTAGGGGCTAGGGGGCCGCGATGGGTGGGGCACGAATGGAGGTGCATGGGGCATGGAGGGGAGCCGCAAGTGGTGGGCGGTGGGAGGCTTTGATGGGTTTAGTCCTTAGTAATTTTTTAAATTTTAATAAATTATAAAAATAATAATAAGCATTATAATAATAACAATAATAATGATGATGATGATACTAAAAGTGGTAATAATAATAATAATAACAGTAATAATAATAGTAGTAATAATAAAAATAGTAATATTAATAATAGTAAAAAATAGTAATAATAATAGAAATAATAATAATAGTAGTAATAATAATAATAATAATAGTAAAAGTAAAAATAGTAATAGTAGTAGTAATAATAATAATAGTAGTAGTAGTAATAGTAAAAGTAGTAGTAGTACTAATAACGATAACAATAATAAATAATAATATTATTAAATAGCAATAGTAATATTAATAATAATAATAGTAAAAGTAGTAGTAATAATTGCAATAGTAATAATAATAATTTAATTAATAAATAAATATTAAGATAAATTGATAAAATATTTAAAAATTAGATTTTTTTATAATTGAAATAGTTAGGTTTTTAATTATATTTTTATGCTTTTACTTGTTATAGTTTAATCTTATTATTTATTTAGTTTCTGTATTTCATTATATTTATGATTTAATATTTTAATTTGCATTAACCAAAGATTTTAATTTCTAATGCATATGATCTATCCAGTTTGGGATTCGGATCGAGTTTCGATCAGGGATATGAGTCGGGATCCTAGCTATTTGGGATTCGAATCATGATCCAAGGTGGATCTCAGTTTGGGATCTGGATCGAGTTTCAATCAGGGATATGAGTCAGGATCCTATCTAGGATTCGAGTCATGATCTGGATCAGATCTTGGTCTAGTATCTGGATCAAATTTTGATCAGGGATATAAGTCGGGATCCAGTCTGAGATTCAGATCATGATCCAGATTGGATCTCGATCTAGGATCCTGTCTGGTAATGATTTAATACATGCATTCATGTAACCTTAGACTTCTATTCAAGTGTCGGTTCCAGGGTCCCCAAAATGGACTCTATGAATGGCTCTTAGATGCTCCGATTTAGGCAGTTCAAAAATGTAATAATATTTTATTATTGTCATAGTATTCTATGTTCTATTATAAAAAATTCTATCGTAGTTATCTCATTTATTCTATTCATTAGCATTTATGCATTTTTCATTATCATTGTTGATTATTACATTCATTTATATGTCAAGTTAATTATATGCATAGTTTAAGTATTGCAGGTATGGCATTAGGAGGGACACAATGATGTTCGACTTTCCAGCCTACCCCTAAGCCTTCCCCCATTTTCACTATTGCACCCAATACTACAGAATAAGGTTATGGCAGCAGTTTGTAACCGCTGCTGTAACTTAAAAAACTGTTGTCATAGACTATTGCAGTGACTAGCTAACCACTGCCACTGCAGCCGTTGCCATAGATCTATAGTAGTGGTTATTACAGCGGTTAGACAAATCATTATCATACATAGCTTATGGCAGCAATTCTGCAACCACTATCATAGGTCGAGCTATGGCAATGGTTACGAGACTACTGCCAAAGGCTATATATGGCAGCGATTATAGAATCGCTGCCATAGCTCAACCTATGGCAGCGGTTATAGAACCGCTGCCATAGTTCTAATGCAACGATTTCATAACTGCTACCATAGATCAATGGCAGCGGCTAGCACATAATTTGTTGTCTCACTTGGCATGCCTACGATAGTGGTTTTGCAACCACTATCGTAGCTTTTGAATAATAAAAAAAATATAATTTTTAATTTTTATATATTTTATCTGATAAATGCAGAGATATATGTAACATAATAAAAAATATAAAAAAATATTATAAATATAAGAATATTTCTAAAATACTCAAATTTTATTATTAAATAAAATTTATTATAATATTTTTTTAAAAAATATTAGAAGTCTCTTAAATCTACATCATCATCGTCATCGAGAGATGGAGCACGAGCTGGTGGAGCTAGCGCTGGAGCTGGAGTCGGAGTTGGAGGAGTTGGAGTTGGAATGTTGAACAACATGTCCTCAAGGCCTATGAAGTCTGCTCTAAAATATGCACTGAGTCTCGTCACCATCGCGCTTAGGATGTCCTTCAGATAAGATGTGTGCTCCTCAGCATGAGCAGCCCATGCCATAGCCTGATCTGCCCGTGCTATAGCCTGAGTTGCCTATGCCAATGTCTCCTCAAGATGCTCTCGACTGATGACACCAAAAGCATGTGAAGAGACGCTCGCCTCAGACCAATAGCTCGTCAACGTATGTCTGGGCCTACATTGGATCCTCCTAGAGTGCTCAGGTCCTAAGACCTGAGACAGATGGTCATGAGGGTTAGAGATGTTCGGACCCTCCCTCGCGAGCACATCTAACTACTCCTGTAATTATAAATTTAAATAAAATTTTATAAAAAATTCTATAATACTAATAATATATACTAATATATTTATTACTTATAAAAATTTTTTCGATCGTGGCATTCATCAGCCTACCCTTCTTGTCCGTATGGCTAAATCAAAAGATCTCGCTATGGCTAGGCATCACTCCATCTCTTATTAGCTATAACAATGGATCAGTTTATTAGAAATATGAAAAAATATCAATTTAATTTGTTTAGTAAGATTCAAAATTCATTATCTTTCTATGCATATGATTGGCCATAGACTCACATTCTAAAGTGTGCATGTACTCCTGGGCTATCCGATTCTTTTGATTCTAACGAGAGATAGCCTAACAAATATTCAAATAAATAGCAAATATTTAAAAAAATATTTAAATATAATTTTAAGCATATTGAAAAATTTAAAAGTTAGAAATTTTATCTTAAACTCCTGACTCCTCCAATATCTAACCATCCCCTTCCATTGACTCAGAGGACAGATCTGTATCCAAGGAACAAGCTCCTCTGGAGTGTCTCATCAATGCTCGAGCCATCCTCTATGGAGCTTGACCTTGTAGCTTCGGTACAACTCTCCAATCTTATTCAATCGGGCATCTCGAGCCCTCTCCTGATTTGAAAAGTCATACCTCCTTTGTATAAAGTTATCAAAAGTTAGTTACTAAATTATTCTAATCAAATAAAATATAAATATATCAAATGCATATATAATTAAGATACAATTACTCATATCTCCTCCTACACTAGGTCCCTAATACTAGCATCCATCAATCGCCAGTATATGGGCAATACTGGAATGATGTCGGATCATCTCATAAGCACTCCAAAAAATAAATGCATCTCCCACGTGGTCTCTCCTACTGGCCTCCCCTCTCATTACAAAAGAAATAGATTTTAGCGGTGGTTTTTATTATCTTTAGTAGTGATTATAATCACCACTAAAGGATTTATCAGCAAAAGACATTATGCCACCTAAGACAGCATTGGAAACGGTTTTACTGATGATTAATGGCAATGTCGGTAAAGACCTTTTAATTACCGCGAAAGGTCAGAGCTTTTAGCGGCAAATGTTTGTGGCATTTATTTTTATCATAATAGGATATTCGATAAATGAGGGTTGGAAAATCTACTGTGGCAATTACAATTGCTGGAAAAGCCAGGACTTTTAGCAACAAATATTTATGGCATTTTTTTTGCCGTAATAGGTCATTCGATAGACAAGGGTTGGAAAACCTATTGCGGTAATTACAATCACTGGAAAAGCCAAGACTTTTAGTGGCAAATATTTATGGCTTTTTTTTGGCCGTAATAGATCATTCGATAGATGAGGGTTAGAAAACATATTGCAGCAATTACAATCGTCGGGAAAAATTTTAAATTTTGAATCGGATGATCCCGCCAACAAATGGTTACTAACTATATTAGACAATTATAATCACCAAATAAAAATTTTCAATTACAATCTAAATTCTTCTGAAGCCATTAATTTACTGTATCACTAGCTTCACGCCAATTAATATCCTTACGTCAAATTCATGGTGCAACAACATTTTCATGAATTTACTGATTGTATGGTGCATGTTTACTACTAGAGTTAACCACAAGACAAAAAGTAATCATCCAAAGATTTTGCAAAGACAATCCACATTCTCATTATTATGCAACAGTAAAGTACTTGGCCTTCATACATGTCATTTATAACAAAATCTAAAAGCAAGACCGTGCCCATGGTGCAACATGTACATATACATATGCCAAAGGTCAAAATATATTTGATAGTTCATCTTCCTTCCATTCGATTATCAGCAACTTGGGACATGGATCCAATGCTAAAATCAAAGTTGATGCATGTTAACTAGCTACCATTCTCTCCAATCATCCTCATGATAAATGTGTACGAACCCTGCAGTAGAATGGTCAAGCAATTAAAAAGAGAATAGAAAATAGAAAAATTAAAGCAAATAAAATATGCTGCCTTGCCTATCAGTTCCCTAGAAATATATTACAGCATCGGTTCAAGTAACTTAATCTATGACATGGCATGTATAATAATTAATAAAGAGATCTATTAGAGGCCTAGGATCTATTGGAGCCCTCTACAATCATTTTTTTAGATAAATGATGCTTAGAAATCATCAGATTATCCTCTAATCGGACACACTCCAACCAAATGGACCCAAGGGCAGATCCACTATTACAAGGCCTAGGCACATATCAACGGACAAAAGTTCATGCCCCAAGAAATAGTTACTTTTGAAATCATAAAAAACCAATTCTTTTACCACCACCTCCTGGGATGAAATTTTCACCTTGTGAGAATATATATACTATCTCAGGTTGCCCTGCTTCATATGTCTGTTGCCCTGCTTCTAAGGTATTTCTATAGTAATTTGCCCTTCTATCTCACTGTGCAATTGTACTAAATTGATTTTCATTTCATTCAATATTTATAACGTCAATTCTGCTTAACCCAACATTTAGAACATTGAATAAAAAAATCAACTTAGATCCTCGTCAAGCAAATCTAAAACTAGGAATCTCGTGTTCAGATGCATGTTATTTCTAGAAATTTCAAAGGCAGGAAAAGTATTATAAAATGTGAGAAACCAGTGATTTGCTGCTCTATCTTTACAGGATGAAGTTTTCTGATGCAGCGTATATAAAGCACCAGCATCGAAACTCTCAGGCTAGCGTAAGATTTCAATTTTATACCAACTGACCATAAAAATCATATAGATGATATACGATTCAAACTATTCAATAGAAGTGTTTTGGCAAAAAAAATTAACACAAAAACTCAAATAAGATGTGGTAGGCCATGCAGGGGATAAATAACTATGCAGGCAATAGATCTGTCCAAGTAAATTCCAAAATCAAAGTGAGGGTTCAAGTCTTAAATAACTTCTTATGCTTCAGTTAGATGCATCATGACAACATACAATAGAAATATCTAATACTATTGACAAGAAAGATCAATTATATGCTTCAACATCACATGCCAACCAAATGAGCTGGAGGACGGATAGCAGACAAATTTTAATAAAAATAGAATCAACCACATCCCTTAATAATTAAATGAAGACAGAAATAGCGAATGCAGATTTTAGGAAGGCCAACCACCATCTATCACCAAATGCCAGCCTAAGTACAAAAAAGGAGCTACAGGAATAATTATAAAAAAACCCATAAATAAGGAGCAAAACAAGGCCTTCATAGAGAATGCCTCACATTGGTGCAAGTCAACCACTCTAACAAAAGAAACACCATGCAACAACCTGAAGATTCTTAAAGTTCTATCCAGATGATGTGCGCGCAAAGAAATCATCAACCAAGACCCCGTAATAAAAAAATGTATAACATTGTGATCCTTCGGGTGCAAGATGAGAAGTTGGTAGTTACTATAGAAACATGAGGCAATAGTATAGCATACGACGATTATCCATAACACAAAAAAAAAAGAAATCTTCAAAGGCAAGTCAATGCCATAACTCAAACGAGAAGAAAAGCTAGCTATTGTCAACACGTTAAGAAAGAACCTAGGCAGCCTGATACACAATATGTAAAGGAGAGTTCTATATGCATAAAATTGCCAGGAAAAGTTTGGCTTCTGAGATGATTACTACATTAGCATAAGATCAAGGTGATTAATATTTTGTACAGCAAAAAGGACCATGCCAGAAGACACACTTGCAAATGAAATCACTCTCTCAAAAAAACAAAAAAAAGATACCGAGCTAATTTAGAAATAAATGACTATAGATTTAGAAAGGATCCGGAAAACAAGTCATGCTTTCAGATAGGAGATCCCGGTATGGCAATTTGGTTGTATGCTCCGAGCTATTACTTTGATCTCATGTTGATAGCAGAAAGTAGGTTTTCAATTTGAGTTGCATGCAATGAAGAATGAATGAAAGTTTGTTAAACTTCTTTTTGTTTAGCAAATATTATTGAAAATAGCCAAAGATGGTCATCAGGGATTGCCATGGTCCTTTCAAGGTTTAATCACAATCCTCTCCAAAATATATGGCTATCTTCATTACACAAGTGAGACCAGTTAGTACTCCCGCTATTGCAGATGAGGGAAAAAAAAAGCCAACAAACCTGATGACTAAATGTGGTTTTAAACACAAACAAACTTGATGATAATTATCATTAATCCAACAAATTATATAAAATTATCGCAAAACAAACAACTTCTGCAATAATATAGGTGCATATTATATTCAAGTATAATAAAAAGCATGGCATTATACCATGATCTAGCCTAATGAAGTCCAATCCATTCCTCCAATTGCCAAAATATCCATAGGGGAGTCATAGATTGCTGTGAATTCATCGATTAGCGTAATCTTACTTTTTTCATGTCATTCAGGTTTGATAAGCAAATTCACAGCACATGCATAAAACATGTTACACTGTATTTTCTTCCGAGAGAAACTATCTATTTTAGTCCATTTAAGACATACTTAATCTATTTAAACCAACTCAATTTATTATTAAATTGGTTATACAGATTGAGTCAGGTCATATTCAATAAAAAAAGTTGGGTTAGATATGGATTTTTAATCTTTTTAAAATAGGTTGGTGTCTAAATTAGATGTCAGATGACATCCATCAAGATCCATATAGCCAAAACCTAAATAGGTGGCAACCACTTATAATTGTATAAGAAAATATAAATACTGCAAAAGCAAATCTTCTGGTCATGAATTTAATACATCACTAACAGGTCAAGGTTATTTAACAATGAGATTGGGGCCCGAGTTCCACATAGGAAATTAGGGAAAAAGTGTCAAAAGTATTGTTAAGACAAGCAAGAAGAAACAAGAATTTGGATTGAACTAGAACCATCTGTACAGCACTACAAAAATGTAGGGAAGTCATTTAGCATGTCTAGAGCTACAAAGCTTGAAAGTTTCGAAAAGAAAATTTCTAAAACATTTCACTTTAGTATATGGAGCTCCAAACTCCCCTACAAAAAACTGATAATTTTTCTCAGGAAAATGCAACTACTAGTTCAAAGAAATAGCAAAGAAAAGTATTAATTATTAATACTTCAAAGAAAAGTATTACCAGAAAAATTCCAACATTTCGATTATTTTGATACTTTCTTCATTTAAAAAGTATGACCTAAATGAAATAGCAAAGAAAAATAAGTTAATACCAATATAAATACATTTATTGATTACATGTAATCATCAATAAAGTATTACTGATAAAATACAATGATTTACCTTGACTTGGAGGTTGAGATATGAAAGGAATTAGAGTGGTGTTGCATTGTCCCTGAAATCCATTGTGTATTCTCATGAGCACTAGAAGCATCTTGAACCTAATAAAGTAAAAAAAATTATTTTACTTGATTATCATTAATCCAACAAATGATATAAAATTACCAAAAAGAAAAACATTACCAGTCTATTTACTGTATCATTTGAACTTGAAGGCAAGTCTTCAGGATGCACAAACTTACTCATTTATGATCTCATCAAAGTAGGCTCAGCTTCTAGTTTTTCTTGCTTTTGTTTCATAATATTCATCTCCTCAAGATGAAGTTGTTGCATCACTTTCATGTCTTCTTGCAACTTATGCATCTAAACTCTTTCCTCTGATGGCATGCTACTTGAAGAAACTCTACTACCTTTACCCCACATCTTGGAGGGAGTTGGACCAAGTCCTAAACCACATACTTGACCAGCTCTTTCTGCCCCCATCACTTGCGAGTATATATCACCATCCCAAGCAACACTATCTCTAGATTCTTCATCATTATGTTGGCTGTTGCTTAGTTTTTCCTGCATCATCACCTATTTATAGAAAAGAAGTAATTCAGTTTGAAAGAAACAAAATTAAAAAAAAAAGTATACAAAAATTATATATATTGAAGGGTCGTATATTTTCACAATCTTTTGGGCTGACTCACTATCAATTGGTCTTCCATCTTTTCGTTGTTTATGTGTTTCTATAAATATTTCTGCATGTGAGGGCTTCACACCATCTTTTGCCTAATCAATCATAAAGAGTAATGAATAATTGACACTATATATTAATGTATGTAGTATTCAATTAAAAAATACCTTTTCTGCCATCAAATGTGCAAAACTCTTTGATCCTGTAGTGTGAGGCATCTTTTGCTTTGCACGGTTATTTCTATTTATGTGACTACATTTCTTTGATTAAAAAACCATAAAAGTATAAGTAGAAAAGAAAAGAAGAAATAAAAGTTATAAGTGATTGAGTAGAAATGAGATAAGAATTATACCTTTCCTTTTTCTGAATGCCAATAACTGACCAAAGTATTCCATTGATCTCTTGATATATGGTCAGGTTTATTCAAATGTAGCTCTTGCAGAGTTCTATATTTTTTTGTATACTCAGCCTTCAAATTACTTTTGTGATCTCTTCACTTTTTTGATAAGGACTTTAGTACCCAATCATCACCAATTCATGGAATAGTAAACTTTGTCTACAATGCAAAGAGATAAAAATAATAAAAACAAATTATGAAACGTAGCTTTCATACAACTCATAATATTTTAATAACAAAAAAATAAATATGAGTCACCATTTTACCCTCACAAATGCCAAAAGTTTGCTTTTTCCTTCTCTGAAAAGGTTCTCCAATTGCTAAAATTCAAAGGAGTTAGTGTAGCATCCCTTGCCAAAATACCTAAAAAACTAGCTAGCACTCATCCTTTTTCATTAATGGGTTACCCACAATCATTAAACTTTGTAGCAATTGTGTTTCCTTCAGGCATGTCCCAAACATTAGCCAATAGAGTACGTCCATGTATAGCCCTTTGTTCAGGCATTTCTCTTGTATCTATGTCATAAATTTTCAAAGACTCCATATATTAGATTTTGTCCTACATCACAAACAACTATATGATACTATATTATACCTGATGTATTTTCTTCCTCTTCTCCTCCCACTTCTACTTCAACACTTTGAGATTCATCATCATAGAAAATAATATCACTATTAATGTGATGTTCCAAGTGAGACTCATCATTGTCCATGTGACTATTTGATTGATGACCCAAATGATAAGAGCACCATGGTTCCAAAATGATATTGTTCTTGGATGATCTCTATTTTGAACGGTGCTGTTGCTACAAATATTTAATATATATATATACATACATACATACATATATATATATATATATATATATATATATATATATATATATAGAGAGAGAGAGAGAGAGAGAGAGAGAGAGAGAAAGAAAAATAGACATTAGGCAAATAGTTGGTTCTTGATGAAGAATTAATCAACAAAAATTTAGACTTATATCGAGGTCTTTTTTGCTGAATTTGTGACTTTTGTCAAGCTTTTTGAAATCTTCAAAATTTTCAATTTCTTAAGAAGAGAATGGCTAAAGAAATTGATTAAAGAATCATTCTTTCTTAACTTACAATTAATAATTAGAAAAGAAATGTAAGACTTTACAAATTTACAATCAATCACCTCAATTCTCCTTTTATTTTCTTCAATTCTTTGCTTGCAAGCTTCTTCATATGTATTGGTGTTACAATCCTTTGCTATCTTCTTTGGTCGGGCTGAAGAATAAATTAAAGGTTTATGCCCCAATTCTTTAGACCCATCAAATGATTTTGCATCATGCCTATATTTATGTGTAGAATCCAAGAAATGCTTATGACCCATGTAGCAGAACTTTTTTCCATGTGTCAACTACCTCAAATGGGTATCCATATTACAAGTATTGGAAAATGTGTCCCAAAGTCAATCATCAACATATTGAGGGTTGAGCTATTTTATAATTATAATTAATTTATTAATCAATAAAATATATTTTTGGTATTTTCTTCATAAGTTTTTATCTTCTAATGAACTCCATTATTGTAATGAAGTCCTTAGAACTATTTAGGTTCGATAAAGAGAGGATTTATTGATTAATTCTTAAAACTATTCACAATCAAATGATAGACTGTTAATTAGGACGATAGCGTCGATCAAGCATAGGTCGCTATATGCCATATAGGTTGGTTGTCCTCTTAATCAAGAAGTGTGAAGACACTGATATGGCATTCATGTGAAATATAGGGGTACATCATCACTGAACGTAATTAACTCTGGAGCATTCTACTGTCAAGAATGTCTTTGATGGGATATAGGCATAAGTGTTCCTTAGATCTGAGATCAACTCAGTGGCTTGCAAGCAACTCATTATGCTTTGGTACCGGACTAACTGAATTTTTAATTTGATAATGGAAGGCTTCTGGGCATAGTCAAGTACTTACGAAGTTAGTGTGTGATTAAGATAGAATTGACCACTCTAAGAGTTGGAGAAGAATGTATCACTATGTTTCAATATAGCAAAACCTTGGCTAGGATAATCCATCATATGGATTTGAAATTTTGAAATACAATGTGGACAATCTGATTGGAGTTGATAGTTGAACTCTAAGGTGTCCTACGAGCATTTTGATCAAGGAGATGAATTATATAAAAACTATATCATATGGATTCTAAGGATGTTGTTCTACACATTTGACTTATCCGACCATCGGGTACTATTACTAGATAGTTACTTCGATTGATGAAATTTTTTTTTTTTCTGTGCTACCAGTTTAAGTTCAGACTGATAAGGTCACACATATTAGAGTTCACGATCGGATCGGATGGTTGATCAATGATTAAGAATCATTCTAAGATTAAACGATCATGAATACGATTGATGTTTAACCTAGTGCAAGTATTGCAGGAGGATTGATTAGCAATTAGATTACTAATTAACTTAATTTGATTAAGCTAGAGGGTTGAGATTAAGTCTAATTAAATATAACTTAATTAGATTTGGTTTGAGCTTGATTGGATTAAGTCCAATTGATTTATTGGATAAGCCAAGTGCAAGAAAGAACTAATCCTAGTTCAACTAGGACTTGGGACAATCCAATTTTCTAATTTAATTAAAAAATTAAATTAAAATTAAATTAAATTTAATTAAGTCTTTAATTTATTTAGGATCTAATTTAATTGGGTTGAATTAATTTTGGTTTAATTTGGTTTAAGAAACCATGTTTGACCAAGTCAAACATGAAATCCTAGTAAGACTAGGATCCATTCATCTTGCGCCACTTATATCCTACGCCCCCATGCATATTTTTTAGGATTTTTTCATGGAAAACCCTTTCTCTCAGGCCTTCACACATGCCCAACTCCCTCCGTTCTTTCTTACATGGCAAGTGGTTATGGACAAAATCAAATTTGGAGAGTTGTTTTGAAATCAAACTCTATTTGATAGAGTTTGTTGCGATCAAAATTCCTTCTCCCTTTTGCAGCCTATACTCCTTGTTTTTCTTTGGAATTTTCATGGGAATTAGAGAAGTTTTGTGCAACAAATATAGGTGGTCCACGCCAAAAAGAAAGGAGGGGGTGCCTAAGTGTTGGGCGCCCCAACTAGTTGCCTATTCTGGTCTTTCCTAGTCTAAGAGTTTGACCTAATAAGGACTTCTTTATATCTCTATATAGGATAAATTTTAGGACATGTTCTAAACCATTGAGAGAACTTTGGGGCATGTGAAAATCAAGGAGAAAGAGTATTGGGGTTTGGGGATTTGATAGACATAAAATTAGGTGTCTAGGTGAGAAAATAGAGAAGAAGAAGAGGATCTTCTTCTAGGACTGTCTTGTTCATCTCTCTTCCTTCTTTTTTAGATTATTTAAGAGTGTCAGATCTATAATCTCTTTTTCTTCTTCTCATCTTTGGAAGAGTTCAAATCTAGAAGAAGGATGCACCAGATCAACCGTCAAAGAAGGATCAGCATAGTATTAGCATACTGTGCTGATTTTCTACATAGGACTTCTGATCGTGATTCGTAGGCTCGTGTGGATGACTCTTTGAGACCGGATGCATGTGAGTCTCGCAACATCATCCTCAAGTCTGGATCAGCAAGTTAGAACATGTAACTTGCATACATAATAAAGATCTGATCTCCTGTTACTTATATAATTTTGATCTAGTATAGATCTATGTTGATATGATCAATACTTATTCTTTTCTTTTATTTTTAATTTTTGATTTAATATCATGCTATAATCATATAATAAAATCTTAGATCTAGAATCACTACTACAGAAAAGGGCTACGATAGTGGTTCGTAACCGCTGCCATAGCCCTAAAAACTACTATCATAAGCTATGGCAGCGATTTTCTAACCGCTGCTACTGCAGTCGTCGCCGTAGCTCTATGATAATGGTTGTTGTAGCGATTGTTTGAACTACTACCATAGATAGCCTATTGCAATGGTTTATAAACCGCTGCAATATATCGACCTATAGCATCAGTTATGTAACCGCTGCCATAGATTATCTATGGCAGCGGTTATGTATCTATGGCAGCGGTTACATAACCGCTGCCATAGGTAATCTATAGCAGCTATTTCTTAACTGCTGTCATAGGTCTAATGCAGTGGTTGGCACCGTTTACACCACGGACCTATGGTAGCGGTTGGCACGAATATAATAGCGGTTATAAAACCACTATCGTAGATCTTGAATAATTAAAAAAATTAAAATTTTTACTTTTTTTATATATTTTACCTGATAAATATAGATATATAATATAAAAAAATATAATAAACATAAATTATTCTAAAATGCTAAAATTTTATTATCAAATAAAATTTATTATAATATTTTTTTAAAAAAATAATATACATCAAAAGTTTCCTAAATCTACATCATCATCATCATCATCGGGAGCCGGAGCCAGAGCTGGAGCCGGAGCCGATGTTGGAGGCGAAGCTGGTGCTGGAGCCGAAGCTGGAACTGAAATGCGGGCCAACATATCCTTGAGGCCCATGACTTCAAAATGCATGCTGAGCGTCGACATCATCTCTCAAACATAAATTATTCTGAAATGCTAAAATTTTATTGCCAAATAAAATTTATTACAATATTTTTTTAAAAAATAAAATACATCAAAAATTTTTTAAATCTACATTATCGTCGTCGTCACTGAGAGCCAAAGTCAGAGCGAAAGTTGGAGCCGGAGCTGGTGCTGGAGCCGGAGTCGAAGCTAGAACTGGAATGCGGACCAACATATCCTCAAAGCCCGTGACTCCAGAATACGTGCTGAGCATCGACATCATCTCTCATGATGCCCTTCAGATGAGAGGTACGTTCCAAAGCCCGATCTACCGACGTCGCAGCATGATCTGCCCATAACAATGCCTCCTCAAGCTCCTCCTAATTGACGACATCGAAAGTTTATGAGGAGATGCTTGCCTTGGACTAGTAGCTCATCGGCATGTGTCCGAACCTGCATCGGATCCTCCTAGAGTGCTCAGGCCCCAAGACCTGAGATAAATGGTCATGGGGTTCAAAGGTATCCGGGCTCTCACTTGCGAGTGCATCTAACTAATCCTATAATTATAAATTAAAATAAAATTTTATAAGAAATGCTATAATACTAATCATATATACTAATATATTTAATACTTATAAAAATATGTCCGATCGTGGCATTCATCGGCCTGCCCATCTTGTCCGTATGGCTGGATCGGAAGATCTTGCTATGGCTGGGCATCACTTCATCTCTCATCAGCTATAACAAAGAATAAATTTATCAAAAAAATGATAAAAATATGAATTTAATTTATCTAGTAAGATTTAAAATTAATTACCTCTCTATGCACACGACTGGCCATAGACTCACGGCCTAGAGTGTGCGTATACTTCTAGGTTGTACAGTTCTTTCGATTCTAATGAAAGGTAGTCTAACAAATATTCAAATAAATAAAAAATATTTAAAAAATATTTAAATAAAACTTTAAGCATATTAAAAAATTTAAAAGTTAAAAATTTTATCTCAAACTCCTGGCTCCTCCAGTGTCTAACCATCCTCTCCCACTGACTCGGAGGACAGTCCTGTAGTCAAGCCATTTTCTATGGAGCTTGATCTTATAACCCCAGTACAACTCTCCGATCTTCCTCAGTCGGGCATCTCGAGCCCTCTCGTGATCGAAAAAATCATACCTTCTCTGCACAAAGTTATCAAAAATTAGTTACAAAATTATTCTAATCAAACATATATAGTATAAACATATAAAATGCATAAATATAACTAAGATGCACATACTTACCGATATCTCCTCCCATACTCGATCCTTGATGGTAGCAACCATCAAACACCAATCTCTGGGCTCTATGGGAATGATGTCCGACTGCCTCATAAGCACTCCAAGAAAGAAATGCATCTTCCACATGGTCTCCCCTACTGACCTCCCCTTCGCATCGTAATAGACCATCACCTGATGCTGGCGGTTTCACACGTGTGCCATACGTGTGGGACCATGAAATGTCTGACTGGATGATGCACCCGCAATGCAAATACGTTATGCAAATATATAAATATATAAATACTATATAAAATATAAAATTATGCTAATATAATAAAAATGTACACTCAGATGCCTGCGTAGTAGCATATATCTCAGATATGGACGATGGTAGAGGCTCAGCCATCGGTGGAGTAGATACCACCAGTGGAGTAGATGTCGATGGTGGCGGTTCCTAAGCAGTCGATGTCGAGGTAGACAAAGTATGTTCTAACTGCTCCTCGGATGCTGAACTGCGTGTAACCCATCGAGGGGCAAGGGTGAAAGCTAGATGGTATTTCGGTGCCATCGTGATCTGCAATGTTAATGAACACTAATCAATATAACATGTTGAACAATAATATTAGTATAGCATCAATAAATAGTCTCTAATATTTATACTAGATGGGGGTTCTCTTAGTGGCCGGCTCAACACGGCACGGCCTACCAGCATAGTACATATTTTTCTTAAGCTTCCAAAAATCAGAAGAAAGAGAGCTCTTTAACTAAAACAAGAAAGATATAAAGAAAAATTCAAAAAAAATCAATAATTAGACTCTAATAATTTATACTAGAATGTTGAAGTCATCGCCTAGTGGTATCTACAATATGGACATGAGATCGCTCCTGACAAATATGTCTGGGACCTCGATAGTACCAGGTAAGTTCTATCCTAGAGGAGCGCTTTGCATGCATGGTCCAACATCGTCATTAACTTCGGTATCATCAAAAATATGCCTAGGCACCATCCTCACAACAACACCCCATTGAAGCTCCAAGGAATCACTAACGTAGAAGACTTGACTAGCTTGGGAGGCAAGTATATATAGTTCTTCAATGCAGAGATGGCATTTCATGTTAACGAGAGTAAAACCACACTCATCAGTCTTCATCCCAGACTATGATAAGGTGTCAAACCAATCGCACTTCATCAATGTGATCCTCCCTTTAGAATAATAGTCCAAGATGACTATCTTCTCCACCATGCCATAATAGTTCAAATCCTCCGTACGAGGCTGTGAATCCCTCGAGCTTGCATAACATCCAGTGGTGGCGCTTAACATGACGCCACTATTTTGTGTTGCCATTACGGACCTGCTGTGAATATTAAACCTATAGCCGTTAATGATGAGCTGTTTATACTTACGCACGGTACGATTAGGACCCATTGAAAGAGCATGCACTTCAAGGCTCACATCACTGAGTGGCAATTTGCACACCTAATTAAGGAGATGACACCTAATTAGTAAACATGTTCCAATAAGTTGTACCAAAAAAGAATATATAATCACTTACATGATCTTTGAACCATTCAGAAAATTCGTTACTATGCATTTTTTCTTTCTCCCGCATACTTAAAGCACCATATTTTACTCTTATGACCTCCTTGTGTTTGTTGCATGCACAAAAAACAAATTTAGGTATAATTAAATATTTTTTTTAATTATTATAAAATAAATAATGCTGAGTGACTCATCTTATGTATGGATCAATGACATCACAGTTGAAGAGCACGTAGTGGTGTGCCTTATCCCTTTCCTTAATACTCAAATCAGTGAGGCGGTATGAAGTAGGAAGTCCACTTGGCTGTAGAATGGACTCAAATGTAGGCTCAATTGGCTCATACTGATCATCCTGATTTCTCATTGGTTGATTACGATGTGTCTCGAGTTTATTTAAGTACATGGTACAAAAATCCATACACCTGACCTAAATAACCTTCTACTATAGATCCCTCCGGATGATTCATATTTCTTACATAAGATTTTAGAGTTTGAATATTTCTCTCAATAGGATACATCCATCAACAAAACACTGGGCCTCCAAGTGCAACTTCCCTCATAAGATGCACGGTGAGATGCATCATAACCGTGAAAAATGATGGTGAAAATATCTTCTCTAGATTACATAATATAGTCACCGCCCTTGCCTTCCTTTTCTTCACGTCTTTCTTAAGCAACACGCGGCGAATAACTATTGGGATCAATTCCTGCATCAGTACATGATAATCATGAGTCTTCAATCCCCCAAGTTTAACATCCTTATTATTCACACGCTTTGATATGTTGCTTGAGTATCCATCTAGGACATTTCTGTTCTCCAACATACGAAGAAATATGGACTGTTCGGAGGCATTCATAACATAGCATACATGAGAAAGCCTCCGTTGTTCTCCCCCTGCCGGCTCTAGATGGAGTAATCTTCTAATACCCCATTTTTTCAAGTCAAGTTGGAAATTTAAGTCATCCTTGGTCTTATCCTTAATATTTAAGGTTATTGCCAAAAGGAGCTTGCACACATTCTTTTCAATATGCATTACATCTAAGCAGTGGCACAATAAGTTTGTTTCATAATATGGCAAGTCAAAGAAGATGCTTTTTTTCCTCCAATTAAAGTGTGTCAGCTTCCTTTGATCGACGCTTCTTTTTTTTATCACCAATCGGATCACCTTTTTCAAATTCAACACTGAGACCATCTAACTCTCTAAGTACTTCACTTCCAGACATCCGGCAGGCGCCTCACCTTCTTCAATAGTGCCATCGAAGGAGCATGCATCCCTTCTGTATGGATGATTTCAACGAAGAAAACGTCGATGCCCCATATAGCTAAAGCTCCTCCGATGTGTCAACCTTCTAGATCGGATGTTTCTTCCACAGATCGGAGATGCTAGCTCACCTTTGGTGCTCCAACCCGACATTAGGGCATAGGCTGGAAAGTCATTTATTGTCCACAAAAATATTGCGTGCATGGAAAATGACTCATTCAGCAAAGCATCAAAAGTTGAAACACCTTGAATGCTCCATAACTATTTCAGCTCGGCAATAAGAGGCTACAAATAAACATCAATGTTATTACCTACCTCCATCGGTCCAGGGATAAGCATTGTCATGAAAGCAAAGAATTTTTTCATACACATCAACGGTGGGAGGTTGTAAATATGGATAAATACTGGCCATACACTATGGGCATTATTCATATGCTTGAACGGGTTGAAACCATCGCAGGACAAGCCCAATCACACATTATGTATCTCTTGTGTGAAGTTGGGATGTAATTTATTAAACTTCTGCCATGCCTCTCTATCGGCTAGATGCCTCAATGTATCATCTTTTGTTCGGTCCTCTTCATGCCATCTCATGTCCTTCGATGTCTTTGCCAACATAAACAACTTTTGTAGTCTCGGAATCAAAGAAAAGTGCCATATCAACTTTTGAGGTAGACGAGTTGATGTGCCATCTTTATTCTATTTCCATCTTGATACACCACATCTTATGCACTCGTTGCGGTTGACATCCCCCTCCCAATAGAGCATGCAATCATTGGGACATGCATGTATCTTGGTATAAGTAAAGCCCAGCTGTTCAATAATCCTCGATGCCTCATAATTATTCTTCAAAATTCATGCATCATCCGGAAGAATGTCCTCCAAAAGCTCTTGTATGTAGTTCACTCCATTATTACTGAACCCATTGGAGCATTTTGCATGATACAACTAGATTAAAAACCCAAGCTTTGCCATCTTTTCATATCCGAGATACAATAGAATATTAGTATCCTCCATCAACTTGCGGACCTTCTCCATATCCTCACTATTTGTCATTCGATCAATCACAAGATCAAACATGAACGTAGATGCACCATCATTATGGCCAACAAATAAAAAAATATTACAAACCATTTATTCCACTCCCCCTTTAGGTTGATCGCCTCCTTGCGGCCTGCCCTTACCATGTTGGTCCCAACAAATTTCATAACCAGCTTTAAAGCCATAAATAGTGAGGTGATCATTGACATCTTGATGAGGTAGCCATGATCCATCCATATACCTTTTACAAGGACATTGGATCAGTCCGTGGTCCCAAAATTTTTCTATAGCATAATTAAGAAATTTTTGAAGTCCAGCCTCATATTCTGGCGAGAGCCTACTAAACTTCATCCACCCCTTATCCATTTTAAAAATGATGATACTGTAAGTAAATCATGTGTGGAACTCAGATTAAATATTATTTTATTATTTTCAGATATGCAATAAATGCACCCTTTCGTCAACTAATAGGTAAAGATAGGTCCTATCCCATTCAAAAATTACATTAATTCTATAGGTTCATTACAGTAATCAAATGATATGCAACAGGAATCGAATGAAATTTTAGTATCATTTTTCCTTAGTTCTCCCGTATAGGGAGAATAAAGGGAAAATACTGTCCAAAATTTTATTCAAAATCCTTAGCATACCATTTGATTACTGCAATTATCTATAGGATTATCTATAATTTTCAAACTATCCATATTGGACAATCAATTGATCATTGTACATAATTCTCTAATCCGTATAATCACATATAATTGTATGGATGTCAGAGATTATGTACACTAATCAATTGACGGGTCTATCATTATGCAATGTAATAAATAAAAGCAACAAGATATAAACATCCAAAAATGTTATGCAATAAATTCTACAACATGAATTACATTCATAAATAATTAAGAATAAGCAACAATCGTATATCCGATCTCTTGTGCGAACCTTGGTGTTAATCCAGAAACCTACAAAAAGAACAAAATAGATTATGGTGGCACCTTAGGGCTTAAAGTTGGAACCCTAGAGAGATATATCAAATTCTATTTGCTCAGAAGTCGAGCCGGCTCCGTGCTTGAGATCGAGCTAGCTCCATGCCTGAGACATCCAGACTCGGATCCTCCCCCAGCGGTTCGATCTCGATCTGAGCGACTCGACTGCGTATCCAAGCCTGCTCGGCTGTGTGCCATCCCCTCGATCACTCTCCCTCTCTTCCTCTCTTGATCTCTCTCGTCGGCGACGGCGGTGAGGCCAAACCCCTCCCTCCTAGCTTTTTCATCTCTCGATCTTCCTCTCTCCCTCTCTCGATCTCCTCTCACCGGCGAGGCCTGACCTCCATCCCTCTCCTCACTCTCTCACTCTCTCAATCTCCCTTGTCGGCGAGGCCGGACCCCCTCCCTCCCTCTCCTCTCTCGAATAACATGCAATCTCAAGAGCATAATCCCAAAATGAAACAGGCAGACTAGCAAACCCCATCATGGATCGAACCATGTCTAACAAGATTCGATTTCTCCTTTTCCATACACCATTATGCTGTGGTGTTCCTATAGGAGTCCACTATGAGAGAATCCCATTCTCTCCTAAAAATGTCAAGAACTCACTGGATAGATATTCACCTCCTCGATTTGATCGAAGAGTTTTAATACTCTTCCTAATTTATTTTTTTACTTCACTTCAGAATCTTTTGAACATTTCAAATGAATCTGATTTATGTTTCATCAGAAAGACGTATCCGTACTTGGATAAATCATCTATGAAAGTGATGAAGTAGAAATATCCATCTTTAGCACTTGTACTCATGGGTCCACATACATCAGTATGTACTAGACCTAGGAGCTCAATGGCTCTTTCATCTTTTCTAGTAAAAGATGACTTGGTAATTTTTTTAAGAAGATAGGACTCATAGATTGAAAGTGATTCACAATCACTGACTTTGAGGATTTTCTCTTGGGTTAACCTATTTATCCTATTCTTGTTGATGTAACCTAGCCTACAGTGCCATAGGTAGATATCAGAGACATTATTTAATCTAGGATATTTTTTAGAAATGTACATTACACTCACAGACTGTGATAAAATGTAAATATCATTTCTTTATTGCCCTTAATGATATCACAATAATCTTTCTTTATAGGTAAATAATAACCATCTTTGGCTAAAAGGCTAACAGAGATATATTCATCAAAAAAGAAGGATAATAATGACATTCACTTAAAGAAACAATATTAGTATTGAGAATAAGTTGAATTATTTTCATAACTAAAATTGGAATAAATCTTTCATCTCCAATATTAAGGAATCGCTCATTATTTTCAAATCTTCTAATAATTTGAAGTTCTTGCAATGTATTGCAAATATGGATTGGACTTTCGATATCCAATACCTAAGCAGAAGTATCATAAATAGAGAAATTATAATGTGTTATCATATAACATTCTTGATCAGTAACTACTTGCTCATCTCTCTTATTCAGCCTATTGGGGTCATGAAAATCAAGATACTGAGGATAATTTCTCTTTCAATGCCTCTGCTTCTTATAGTGGAAGCATTCTGCCCAATCTAGATTATTCTTAGACCTTATGTTTAAACTAGGCAAAGAAGCCCAGCACGAACCACTTTGTGTTGTTGAACAACATTCAACTTTCAATACTTATTATCGAAGTTGGGTTCTGTTGGGGATAAACCCCGCTCCCGTCGAAGTCTAGTTTGATGCTTAGCCTAATGCAACTGGTAATCACAAAAGATTTTCAATTAAAAATTTTTTCTCCAGCGGTCGAACCCCATCCGAACTCCTCCAACGGCAAAACCCCTCCCGAACACCTCCAGGAGCCGAACCCCTTTCGGACTTCTCCTTCAGTCGGATTCCTCTAGGAGCTAAACTCCTTCCGGACTTCTCCTTCAGTCGGATTTCTCTTGGATTCGAATTCCTTCTAAATTTCTCCTTCAGTCGAATACCTTCAGGAGCCGAACTCCTTTCAGACTTCTTCTTCAGTCGGATTCCTTCGAAAGTCGAACTCCTTCCAGACTTTTCTTTCAGTCGAATTTCTCTGGGAGCCGAACTCTTTCCGGACTTCTCTTTCAATCGGATTCCTTTAGGAGCCAAACTTCTTTTGGACTTCTTCTTCAGCTGGATTTCTCTAGCGGATTACTTTCAGATTTTAGCTAGCATTCCTTTCGAATGATCTCCTCTAGCTGATTACTTTCAGATTTTAGCTAGCATTCCTTTCGAATGATCTCCTCTAGCTGTATTTCCTTTAGGAGTCTGAACTCCTCTAGAATCAATATATGTCAAAGTTCTTCAGCAACCAACGCCTGCTTCCTCTGAACTTCGGCTATTAAATCTCAACGAACGGACACATCATGATAGACGACACCTCTCTTTCCATAGCAAACCCCACAAGGCCCGAGCGGCCCACTACCGAATGATTATGACTATCACTATCAATCTTATGACACCTCTCTCTCCATAGCAGACCCAATGTGGTCTCGAGCGGCCCACTATCGGATGGTTATGGTTGTCACTATCAGTCTGACGACATCTCTCTTCGTAACAAATCTCACGTAGTTTCGAGCGGTCTACTATCGAATGATTGTGGCTGTCCCTATCAATCTGCTATAGGCTCCGTCTATAAAAAGGGATCTTCCAGATATGTTTTCTCTAAGCTCTCTTCTCCTTTCTGAAACTCTACTGAATTTCTTCTTGAGCACTCCATTTCTGTTGGCCAGTAGAGCTGACTTGATCATCGGAGGGTCCTGTCAGAGCCACCACCACCGACTTCAAATAGGACTTTATTTTGTAGGTCACCGACGGCAACCTCTTCTTCCTCAGATCTAGCTCAATTCAGCGTCAACCAGATTCTATACCAATAGGATTGACGCTAGAGGAAGGGCCCTCTATTCCTGAGGCTTCCTTGTTCTTAAAGAAATACTCAGTCGACCCTGTGGATCTTCTTCTTTAAGGTTCATTTCCATCCTCTCCCTCAATCCCAAAAAATGCCTCCAAAGAAGGTGACTACCCGAAGATCTACTGCTTTTGTCGCCAGATCTAAGCTAGATCCATCCATTCTTGCTCCATTGCTAGTGCTTCAACCTCCTTCTCCATCGACGGCCATGGTAGATCCGAAGTAGTTTAACCTGCTGATGCAGTGGGTTCATAGCCTCACCAAAATGGTGCAGGCTATGCGGCAACCTTCGGTAGTGGTTTCACCAGGAAACCCATCATTGGGATGTCAGAAACCAGTCCCAAGGAGGAGCACTTGGACTAGCATACCCGTCGCCCCTGAAAAGGAAAAATAGAGAGTAGAGAGGATTCTTGTTGGGGCGGATGCTAATGTGTTTTCCCTCGGAAGAGAACCTTCCCCATCTTATAATCGAAAGCCTTCAAGATCTACGATTTCAGATAC